>PVHX01007955.1:0-87019 GCA_004024805.1 Geosciurus inauris
AACTATTTTCTCAATTTTCTTTTTGAATTATTCATTGTTAGTGCATAGAAATGCAGCTGATGTTTTTGTGATTGCTTTGTATTCTGCGACTTTGCCAAATTTATTTATTAGTTTCTTAGTAGATTCTTTAGGGTTTTCTGTGTACAAGATCATGACAAAGCAAATGGAGATAATTTTATTTCTTCCTTTCTCATTTTGATGCCGTTTCTTTGTTCTTTCTTTCTAATTAATTAATTAATTTCCTACTCTGTTTAGGACTTCTGGTACTGTGTTGAATAGAAATAGTGAGAGTGGGACATCCTGTCTTGGCACTGATGTTAGAGGAAAAGCATTCAGTCTCTTACCACTTGCATTTTCCCAAATACCATGATTAGGGAAACCAAGTCACAAGATCTGACTTGGACATGATACCTGTAAGTAAGTGATGCCAGTTGACAGAGCCTACTGGAGCAGGTTTGTTGAGGGTATAGCAGGTTTGCTAGCGATGGTGTGCCCGTGTGCAGCCTGTTTGGGGAACACATCTGCCCTATGGAAGTGCTAAATGCTAGGGTGACATTTGAAAAAAAAATCAGGATGTATTTTCTATTCTGTGTCACTATTATGCACATTTTTCCTTTTATATAAAAGAACATTTTCTTGCTTGATATTTTTAATTAGAGATGAAATACATATTTGCTTTACTAAGTTAGTGCACAGAAAACTTGATGCAAAGATCATACTTGGGCAAACTGATTGGACTAATTTTCTATCCAATCCAACACGACCTTCCTAAGATAATTAGTGGTAATAGCCTAGTACATCTCTTTCCAAAGTCTTTCTCCTTTCATGCACATCCCTGAAAACTGATAGAAACAGTTATAACCCCTATTTTTTTTCCTGGTATACATGGGAGTGTATACATATTGGATGTTCTTTGAGATTTTTTTTTTCCTGATTTTACTTATTTCTGTTCATTGCCGTAAATAGTAGCCCATGTGAATTGTGTGATATCTTCTTATGCTTTCCTCTATGCCCAAATAGCCACATATGAATATATAAATACAAAAAGGGGTTGGGAATAGCTTGCCTACTTTATTCAATGGTATATTAAATATACTTTTTCTGTATCTGAATTTTCCACTTTAACCCAACCTGATAGAAGTACCTCCAACTCAACTTTTATACCTTTAATTCATTCTTTGATGGCTACATAATATTCTATGATATAGATCCATCATGAATTATTCAACTGTTAGTCTATTAATAAAATTTGTTTTGTTTCCTTTCTAACTTTAGGAATAGTGGTACAATAAACTTATTTGCACATTTATTCTTTTGTTTTAATGTTACAATATTTGAAATCCCATTGAAGGGTATCTTTAGCAATAGATGTTGCCAGATTGATTCTAAAATTTTCATAACAATTGCCATTAACAACTTATGAGAGTGTCCTTTTCTGACATCTCTGTCGGCAATAAGTATTTCTCCTTTTATGTATTATGTTGATCTGAATGGAAAGATTGGATTTGAGCAGCTTCCACTATACTTGATCTTTTGGATCTTGGCTTTTCTGAGAGTTGACTGTGCATTTCTTTTTGAACATTTCTTACTGTTTTTTTTTTCCTAATTTCAAAGAGAGATCTTTATATTTTCAATATTGGCATTTTATTTAAAATTTTTATTCCAAGTATTTCCTCAAATCTATTACTTCTACACCTAGCTTGTGATTGATGTTGTTTTTTTAAAAATATTTTTTAGTTGTAGATGGACACAAAACCTTTATTTTATTTATTTATTTTTATGTGATGCTGAGGATCGACCCCAGTGCCTTACACAGGCTAGGCAAGTGCTCTACCACTGAGGTACAACCCAAGCCCTTGATTTTGTTTTTATAGAAGTTTTAGATTTTCATATAGTCAAATATATATCTTTTGTTGTGTTTCTGTGTTTTTGAAATAAAACTCAGTGTATCCCTAGATTATATATTGAGTCCATTTCATAAATTTTCTTTCAGAACCTATTGGTTTATTTTTGACAGGTAGCTTTTACTTTATGTAATTCATTTTTATATATGAAGCAAGAAAGGGAATTAATTATCTTCTTAGTAGTCAGCTGAAGGGGCCAGCACCATTTATTAAGGTTCAAAAATATATCGAAGGAGGATTTGAAACTTTCCTCATTGCACTTTAAAGCACAGTGTAAGGGCTACTATGGTAAAATCAATATGATAGACAAATACAGTGGACCCTCTGTATCTACAGGCTCCTCATTCATGGATTCAATCAGAATATTAAAAAAATATTGCTTGTGTACCCAATGTGCACAGATATTTTTCTTGTTTATCCCACAAGCAATACAGATTACAACCATTTACATTGTATTAAATATTATATAGGAGCTGGAGATGACTTAAAGTATATAGGATGTGTGTGAGTTCTATGTAAATATGACATCATTTTATATAAGGGACTTGAGCACTTATGGATTTTGGTATCTGCAAGGGGTCCTAGAACCAGTCCCCCATGGAAACCGAGGAAACTATATCAATGGAAAAGAATGGAACCTCCATAAATAGATCCTAGTGGAGGTAAATTTTTAATATATGACAAAGTAGTATTTAAATTCTATTAGTAAGAGAGTGAAATATTTAAGTAATATCTACTTTCTACAGAATTTCAGGAGTGGTTAGAATTTGCCAAGTGTGAGCCGGGCACGGTGGCTCAAGCCTGTAATCCCAGCACTTAGGGAGGCTGAGACAGGAGAATTGCGAGTTCAAAGCCAGCCTCAGCAACGGCGAGGCGCTAAGCAACTCAGTGAAACCCTGTCTATACATAAAACACAAAATAAGGCTGGGGATGTGGCTCAGTGGTCGAGTGCCCCTGAGTTCAATCGCTAGTACCAAAAAAAAAAAAAAAAAATTAAAAAAAAAAAAAGAATTTGCCGAGTGTGTTTATTTTTACTAACAACACACATAATTCCTATGTCATTTGCCAACAAATTTCATGGAAAAATGCAGAATCTTTGCTCAAGAAACTCTCAGTGGCTCATCTTGAATGCACTTTAGTGATAGTGACAGAGAAAATCAGGCCACTTCCTGGCTCCACACTATGCATGGTGACAGGTCTGAGTGATCTCCCAGTGTATTCCTTCTTAATTTCAAGGCACTAAGACACAGACAGTGAAAGTTTTCTTCTGTTCATTGATGTCCATTGTTTTAGGCACCCATGGCATTGGCATCACTATCTAGCTGAACACATCTGGACTGAATTAGAGTGGGTCCCTTTATTTATTAATGTACTGGCAGTGGCCCATGTGGGGGTGGGGCAATGCTGAGAGGTTCTCACTAGGAAAGGATTTTTTGTGGGAGCATTTGAGAAGTGGAGCCAGGAAGCAAAAGGAGGATTTTAACAGGTAGATATTTGAGTCCTGAGGGAAGGTGACCTTCTGAGACATGAGTGATGTAAGCAGATGTGCACAGTGAAATTCCCCTATGGGGAGAGGGAGGAGTGATCAGGTTAGGAGTGAGTGATCAGAAATGGGGCTACCGGCATGAGGACATGTAAGGCGCTGAGTCTGTTTCTGGAAGTTGTCCTCTAGGAGCTTGGGAAGTACATCCAGAAGTCTCTTCATAGCCAGACCTCATTTGTCTTGTGCTCTGTTGACTGTGCCTAAAACAACTACCGTATACAGAGGCATGTCAGGTGCCAAAGTTTATTAGGCACTTCCTATGCAAGAGCACTAAAGTCAGTGGGTAGATCCTGGTATTATGAATAAGAAAACTGAATGTTAACAGACTGGCTTTCCCAGAGTTATGTTTATTGGCAGAGCTGTGATTCGGTCTGGTCTGTGTGGGTCCGAAGGCTGTCCCTTTCCACCCTATGGCACATCTCCTACCCTCTCCTATAGCATGGCACATTGGAGTGTCTGCCACCTGCCTGATGTAATGCCAGGCTGGCATTAAATAATTTTTTTGACATTTCCCATAATGTAGCTCATGTTACACACAGTTCACCCCATGCATAATTGAATTGACTTTAAAAATAAAATATAAATACCAACTAAAAGTGGATTTATAACTATCTGGAGACGGCCTTTGTGGAGCATGGTGTTTAAGAAAAGCCTTTTATCTTACTGTCAGCATTATGCCGTGCCAGGCATAGCCCGCCAGATAGGACTGTGGTGGCCCACTTAGATTCTCTTTAATTGCTCACTATAAATAGCATAATGATGCTGCCATAAAAAGACTGCTATAACTGAGGAGCTCTGTGTGACCCATATATGTAATGTTTTTCTAGGTATCTGTGTCTGGCAAAATTGATGGCTCTATATGAGATGGTTTTCATTGCTGAAATGAAAACTACATTTTTTAAGCCAGTCATTTCTCCCCCCAGCCTCGACCTTCAGGTCCTGCTGTCTCTCAGTTGTTCCTTTCTGGCCTTATCAATCTCACATGCCACATAGAATTTTAGCACCCACTTGAGCTGGTCCCAGAGAGAAGTGCCTCCTGAGCCCTATTCTGAGACCTAAGAGGAGCCATTGCTGGAAGTTGTGGCATATTCCTTTCTGCCCTGGCAGTTGTGGGAACCTGGACACCTTGCTGGAAGAATTTTCTTGATTTAATTGTAGTATCTTCTCTGCGGTGGTTCTCACTAGCCTTTGTCTGTCATTTCCCCAGGCAGTCACCCCCCCGCCCCCAGGGTGTGACTTGAGCCTCTTGCCAGAGGCTGTGGGTTGTTCCACATCAATTGTGTGTGCAGCAACTCTGCGCTCCTTCTGGTGTCTGTTTACCCACCTTTCATTGTAGGTTGGATCCTTACCTTGTATAGAACATTCCTTCAAAACTTGGTTGTTCTTCCACCAAAGTCTCTTTTTTCAAAAAGAATAGGATGGGAGATTTGAAAGGAGAGGGACTGGTGGGTAAAAGACTTAAGAGAGTAAAGATTCAAACTCCAGGGAAGTATGTGTGACTGTGGAAAAATAAAAAACAAACGTTATAACTGGGAAGCTTAAGTGGTAGAGAGAGAATGTGTAAGGGAGTCTGGGAGGCAGTCATGGAGTAACTGGATGGATGAGCTGGTGAATGTCATCCTGGAGAAGAAGCAATAGCTTTCATGGCCTGAGGCTTTGCCTCTGCCTTTCCACACATGCTGAGATACTGACTAGATTCTAAGTAGTCTCAAAGTCGACACAGCACATTGGTCCAGATGCTAATCCCTGGGTTGTAGCATCTGACATTCTTTCCCTTTGTGGTGAGGTGGTCATTTCCTTACACAGAAACAATTACACATCTTCCTTTCCTTCCTTCCTCTATCACCTCCTCATTCCTTCCCATCCTCCTCCTCTCCTATTTTCCCAGTGCTGGGGATTGAACCAGAGCCTTGAGCATGCTAGGCCAGTATTTTTCCATGAGCTACATCCCCAGTTCCTACCTGCATGTTTCTTTGGCACTTTTTCTCTCCAAATTTCATCATAACTCAGTAGACAGTGCTTTCCTTCTTCTAATAGATGAACATATTCAGTAACTTGCAGGCCACAGGGGTGAATTTTGAACTCTGTCTTAAACTCACACTCTTTCTCAGGCCCACATTTCCTGGAAGCTAAGCTCTTTAACCAATGGTAGCTCTTTAACCATTCATTAGCCTAAGCATATTGCAAAAACAGGCCTCTGGGGCGTGATTTCTAAGCCTGTCTCCTAAAACTAGCAGATGCTCTGACCCATTGTGCTGGAGTTGTCAGGTTGGGTGATTCTCTCACAGTAATAGAGTGAGAAAAAAATTCAAAATGCTTATGAAGCATCTCTAGTTAACCTGTTCTTCCTGCTTAATTAGCACAATAGTTTGGAATCCTCAGCTTCCAGTTTGTCTGAGATCTCTGGCATCCTTCTGGGCAGTGGGTTCATAGAGCCACCAGGAGGGACATGTATTTCCAGTAATCTGCATTTGGCACAGGCCACCCGATTTCCCTTGGGTCTACTGTGTGCTTTATTTATGTCCAGGTAAAATAATCTATAATGACTGTGGCACATGTTATTTGAAATCATTTATGTCCAACTTCGGTTAGCCAGAAGATGAGAGGAAGACTATCATTAAGCCAAAAGGATATCTGAGCAACCCAGAGAAATGCTGGAAAATTTGTGTATGAAGTGGAGAGTCTGTTATTCTTAGTCTGTTTACTATTGTTTAAAAATATCTCTGAAGATTCGACTGTCTGGTTTCCCAGCCTGCACATTGTTGAAGTAGCAGATTAAAAGGTGTGGGGATTCTGTGGAGGCAGCCACATTGACAAGAGCGAGAAATAGAAAATAGAACCAGCAATTATAGGGACTTCCAAAACTGGGTCAACAAGTCCCATTGAACATGATGGCAAATGGAAGCATGATTATCAAATAACAAGCTCACAGTATGTCTTGTGGAATAAACAAACATGTAACTATGGCTGTTTGTATTGTTGAGGGGAAAAAAGTTGAATTAATTTTATGGGCCTATGTTTTGGAAGGATAAAGCAATGCACAGTTCACTTTAAAGCATTTCTGTGTTTAAGATGTAATGAAAAAATTCTTTTTAAATTTTGTGTTCAAAAAGACAAGCTAGACTTCTGCTTCTAGGAAGCTGGTAGGTACACTTCCCCGCTATTCTCTCCAGATAAAACTAAAACTCCTATACTTAATTTATTGGAAATACACAAAAAAAGTGTATCAGTGAAGAGAAGCAGGCCAGCTAGGGACCTCATGACCTGCGGGATGACACAGTGGTGAGGACCCGGAGTTTCCTGATTGCTCCTATCTGACTTAGAGTAGAAGATACTGGAAACCCAGAACAGCCAATGGGCACAGACAAAAACACCAGAGGGACAGAAAAGGAGCAGTTTAGTGAGTCAGAAAACTTAGATGATAAACATTCTACGCTGGTCAAACACCATAGAAAAAATTGTGGTCACACTTGAACCCATGCCAGTAAAGATAAAGAGAGGAGCTCAGAATTGAACAGACACTTCACAGAAGAAAAAATGTGATTGATCAACAAATATATGAAAAAATGTTGAACCTCTCTAGCAATTAGAAAAATACAAATCAAAACTACACTGAGATTCCATCTTGCTCCACTCAGAATGGCAATCATCAAGGATACAAGCAACAATAAATGTTGGCAAGGATGTGGGGATAAAGGTATATTCATACATTGCTTGTGAAACTGCAAATTGGTGCAACCATTCTGGAAAGCAGTATGGAGATTCCTCAGAAAACTTGGAATGGAACCATTTGACTCAGTCATCCTACTCCTAGGTTTATACCCAAAGGAGTTAAAATTAGCATACTACAGTGACACAGCCACATCAATATTTATAGCAGCTCAACTCACGATGGCTAAACTATGGAACCAACCTAGGTGCACTTCAACAGATGAATGGATAAAGAAAATGTGGTATATACACACAATGGAATATTACTCAGCCTTAAAGAAAAACGAAGTGATGGGCATTTGGATGGTGGAACTGGAGAATATTTTGCTAAGCAAACTAATCCGATTCCAAAGAATCAAAGGCCGAATATCTTCTCTGATATGTGGATGCTAATTCACAATAAGGGGGAGGTGGAAGAATAGAGGTAATTTGGACTGGACCGAGGGAAGTGAGGGGAGGAAGGGTATGGGGGTAGGAATGATAGTAGAATGAATTGGACATTATTATCCTGTTTGCATGTATGCTTACATGATCTGTGTAACTCTATCATGTACAACCAGATGAATGAGAAGTTATACTCCATCAAAATACATTCTACTGTCATGTGTAACTAATTAGAACGAATATAATATATATATGAAGGGAGCTCAGACTTGACCATTATAAGACTGTAGTGAGGTGTCTCAACTGCCCCACCCAGAGTAGTGTTAGGGTGAGGAGCCTGGACTTTCACCCCCACCTGGCACTGACAAGTGATCCCTTCCCTCCCCACTGTGGTGTGTGTGAGGAGGACTAGAAGAGAGTCAGAACTTCCACTACCCTCCAGTGGCAACGAGGCCACACACCCCTCCTATGCTCAGTGGAGGCCACGTGGGGAACCTGAACTTTTAGTAGTACTTCTCAGTAAAGTACTACTAGAAGTGCAGGTTCCTCTGCCAGAGGATTGGCAGAGGTTTACATTAAGAGTCAGCTTCTCATGTCACAATATGCAGTCCATTCAGGCTTTAGTAAAGAAGTATTCATCATATCAAGAACCTAGAAGATTTCAAATTGAATGCGAAAAGAAAGACATCAATAGGTGCCAATATATTGACATTTAACTGAGATTACAGATGTTAGAATCAACAAAAATTTTAAAACAGCCATAACAAAATGCTTCAATAACCCATGAAAAGATACTTCAACACCATTAGGGAGATGCAAATCAAAACCATAATGAGACATTACTTCAAACCTGCTGGGATGGCTGTAATAAGGAAGAAAGACAGTAAGAATGCTGGGGAGAGGGTAGGAGAATTGGAATCCTTTCCTGGGGAGATGCAAAACGGTGCAGCTGTTTTGGAGAGCAGTTTGGCAGTTCCTTTAAAAGGTGAAGTTACTATATGATCCAGTAATTCTGCTCCTAGTTGTACAACAAAGAGTATGAAAGCATATGTCTACCCAAAACTTACACACAGATATTTATAGCATTGTCCGGAATGTTCACTACCTACTCATAGCATTGTTCAAGCACAGAGACAATAGAAATGTCCATCCTCTGATTAATGCATAAACAAGATATTATATGCCCATATAATGAAGTATTTTTCTGCCTTGAAAGAGGTACTTATTCATGCTCTAACATGGATGAACTTTGAAAATGTGCTAACTAAAAGAAATTACACACACAACATTACATATTTGTTTTAGTCAGATTTTTTTTTTTTTTTTTTTTTTTTTTTTTGCAGCTTTAGTCAAAAGACCTGACAAGAATTATTAGAGGAAGAAAAGCTTATTTGGGGGGTCAGAGGTCTCAGTCCATAGACACCCAGTTCCATTTCTCTAGGCCTGAGGTGAGGCAGAATCCCATGGCAGAAGAGCGTGGTGGGGGAAAGTGGCTCAGGATGTAGCACAGGAAGGAGAGAGAGCGAGCACACTCCATTCACCACAGACAAAATATATACTCTAAAGACACTTCCTAGTGATCACCTCCAGCCACACCCTACCTGCCTACAGTTATCATCCAGTTAATCCATATCAGGTGCTTAATGCACTGATTTGGTTAAGGTTCTCATAACCCAATCATTTCCCCTCTGAACTTTCTTGCATTGTCTCACACATGAGCTTCTGGGGGACTCCTCATATCTAAACTGTATCAATATTGTATGATTCCATTGATATTAAATAGCTGGTATAGGTATATCCTCAGAGACAGCAAGTAAGTTAATAGTTTCAGGGGAATGGGGCGAAAAGGGGGTGAATAGCACTTGATGATGGGTATGGGGTTTTATTTTGGAGTGATACAAAGGTTCTGGAATTAGGTAGCAGTGATAATTGCACTTCGTAAATATACTAAAGTCACTGAATTGTACAGTTTAAAATAATGAGTGTTATAGTATGGAAATTATATCCTAAACACATGCAATGGTTCAAAGAGAAATTACAAAACACATGAAACATAAAAAAATAAGTCACATCAAAGAAATAGAAGATGTAAACAAGAACCAAATGGAAACTTTAGAACCAAAAAAATATAACACATTTAAAAAAAAGAAGATCCTCAATATAGGCTCAATGTAAGAATGTAGGAAATATAGAAAAGAATTGA
Organism: Geosciurus inauris; assembly: GCA_004024805.1. Lineage (NCBI taxonomy): Eukaryota > Metazoa > Chordata > Mammalia > Rodentia > Sciuridae > Geosciurus > Geosciurus inauris. Next base: position 9,746 of record PVHX01007955.1, read on the forward strand.
TTGAGTGCCCCTGAGTTCAGTCCCTGGTACCCCTCCACCCCTAGAAAAAAAAAGAATTGGGTTAGTGGAAGTTACAATAATAGAAATTATCCAGTCTAAACAAATAAGGAAAAATATGGAAATTAATTGATGACTGGGACTTGTAGGATTCTAACAAAAGATAGTTGATGACATTTTTGTCATTGGAGTCTTAGAGGAAAAGAGAAAGAGGGCAGTCTAAAAAAGTACTCAAATAATGGCAAAATTTGGTAAAAGAGCTAAAAATGTACAGATTCAATGATGTAGCCACTTCAATGTTTATAGCAGTTCAGTTCACAATAGCTATACTGTGGAACTAACTTAGATAACCTTCAATAGATGAACGGATAAAGAAACTGTGGTATATATATATACAATGGAATATTACTCGGCAATAAAAGAGAATAAAATTATGGCATTTGCAGGTAAATGGATGGAGTGGAGAATATCATGCTAAGTGAAGTAAGCCAATCCCAAAAAACCAAATGTCGAATGTTCTCTCTGATAAGTGGATGCTGATCCATAATGAGGGAGAGGACACGGGAAGAATGGAGAAACTTTGGTCACAGGAGTGGGAGCAGGGAGGGGGCATGGGGACAGTAAAGATGATGGAATATGACATAGCCTTAGCTTTATGTATGACTGCATGTATGTTGTGATTCTACAGCACATACAACGAGAGAAATGAAAAGTTGTGCTCCATCTGTGTACAATGAATCAAAATGCATTCTGCTATTATGTATACTTAAGTAGAATAAATAAATAAATAAAAATTTTTAAAAAAATTAAAAAAAAAAAAAGAAGCAGAGACAATCCAAAACAAGACAATCTCAAATAAATCCATACCAGGATATAGTCCAGTTACACTTCTAAAAACAAAAGACAAAAGATACTAAATGCAGCATTAGAGAAACTGTACCTAACTGTATAGGAGAAACAATTAGACATTGGATTTCATCCCAAGAGCCATGGAGGTCAGAGGAAAGTGAAATGGAGACACATTTTATTTTACTACATTGAAATTACATCTACCCATTCACCCTCCCATTCAGCTGAAACTTAAAATTTTAAATTGTAAAACCTCTGCTTATAAAAATAAGATTTTAAGCCAGGTGCAGTGGCTCATGCTTGTAATCCCAGCACTTTGGGAGGCTGAGATGGGAGAATCACAAGTTCAAAGCCAGCCTCAGCAATGGTGAGGCACTAAGCAAATCAGTGAGAACTTGTCTCTACATAAAACACAGAATAGGGCTGGGGATGTGGCTTAGTGGTTGAGTACTCTGAGTTCAATCCCTAGTACCAAAAAAAAAAAAAAAAGATTTTATTGCTGATAAATTGAAATATACAGATTAATACAGAGAAAGTGTAAATTGCTCATGATCCTATCACCTGGAAAATCATTGTTAACTTTTCATGTGTTTATCATATATTGTGCAAAATCAACATCCTCTAAGATATATTGTTTTGCAGTCTAACTTTTAATTTAACTTTGTATGATAAGAGTTTATTGAAAAGTCGTCAGCAACATGATTTTTAATGGCTGCAAAATATTCCATATTCTGAAGGTATAATGAATTGTTGGGACATTTTGATGGCTTGCAAATTTTTGTTATTTTTAAAGATAAATTTTATTGGGGATATTTAATGCATATGCCACATGATGTTGTGGGACAATTAAAGTTAGTAAAAAGGTTATTATAGTGAAGCAAATTAATATAGCAGTCTTTTATAGCTACTGTGTTAATAGCTTTTCATTGCAGTGACAAATACCTGAGAACAACAATTTAGTGGAGAGAAGATTTATCTTGGCTCACAGTTTCAGAGGTTTAAGTCCATGGCTGGCTGACTTTGGGCCTGATGTGAGGCAGAGCATCATGGTGGAAAAGACTGATGGAGAAAAGCTACTCAGCTCATGGTAACTGGGAAGCAGAGAGAGAGAGAGAAAGATAGAGCAAGGAGCTGGGTACAAGAAATACCCTTCCAGGGCATGCCTCCAGTGACCTACTTCCTCCACACCTCCTCCACCACCTATAGTCTCTGCCACCTCCCAGCACTTCATTCAACTATTGATGGATTAATCCACTGATGAGGTCAGAGTCCTCATGATCAAATTACTTCCCAAAGTCCCAACTCTGGATGCAGTTGCTCTGGGGACCAAGTCTGAGACTTTGAGGGACATTTAAGATCTAAAATATAACAGCTACCCGATTATTTTTCTTTTTGAAGTAAGAGAAGCTCAAATTTATATTTTTGCATGAACTCCACATTCAGCACAATTTTATTACCTGTAGTTCAGTCCTCTTATTATACATTGTTTCCCTAGATTTGTTCATCCTATGTATATATAACTTTGTATACTCTCAACTACATATCCTCATTTAGTCTCCCTTCTGACAACTATTTTGTTCTCTATCTCTGTATATTTGAATTTTTTAAAAGACTCCATGTATAAGTGAAATCATGCAATATTTTTTTTTAAAGGGCACTTTTTTTTTTTAAATGGACACAATATCTTTATTTATTTATTTTTATGTGGTGCTGAGGATCAAACCCAGTGCCTCACACATGTGAGGCAAGCGCTCTACCACTGAGCCACAATCCCAGCCCAATGCAATATTTTTATTACTGAGTCTGATTTATTTCACTTACCATAATGTCCTAAACCATCCATACTCTGGCAAACAGCAAGATCTGGCTATTTTTTTAAAGTTTATTTATTCTAATTAGGTATACATGACAGCAGAATGTTTTGATTCATCGAACACAAATGGAGCACAACTTTTCATTTCTCTGGTTGTACACGATGTAGAGTTGCACCATATGTGTAGTCATATATGTACCTAGGGCAATGATGTGCATCTCATTTCACCATCTTTCCTGCCCCCATGTCCCCCACTTCACCAAATTTCCTCAGTTCTTCCTGCGTGGCCTACCCCCACATTATGGATTGGCATCCACTTATCAGAGAGAAAATTCAGTTTTTTGGATTTGGCTTACTTTGCTTAGTATTATTCTCTCCAGCTCCAACCATTTACCTGCAAATGCCATAATTTTGTTCTCTCTTAATGCGAGTAATATTCCATTGTGTATATATACAACAGTTTCTTTATCCATTCATTTATTGAAGGGCATCTAAGTTGGTTCCACAGTTTAGCTATTGTGAATTGAGCTGCTGTAAACATTGAAGTGGCTGCAGCACTGTAGTATGGTGTTTTTAAGTCCACTGTGTACAGACCAAGGAGTGGGATATCTGGGTCAAACAGTAGTTCCATTCTAAGTTTTCTAAGGAATCTTCATACTGCTTTCCAGATTGGTTGCACCAATTTGCAGTCCTACCTTTCCCCCCACATCCTTGACAACACTTATTGTTGTTTGTATTCTTGATAACTGCCATTCTGACTGGTGTGAGATGAAACTTTAGAGTAGTTTTAATTTGCATTTCTCTAATTATTAGAGATGTTGAACATTTTTTCATATATTTGTCAATCAATTGTGTATCATCTTCTGAGAAGTGTCTGTTCAGTTCCTTAGCCCATTTATTGATTGGGTTTTTTTTTTTTTTTTAAGTTCTTTATATATCCTGGAGATCATTGCTCTATCTGATGTGTGTGGCAAAAATTTGTTCCCAGAATGTAGATTCTCTGTTTACCTCATTGTTTCTTTTGCTGAGAAGAAGCTTTTTAGTTTGAATCCATCCCATTTATTGATTCTTTTTTTTTTTTTTTTTTTTGGTACTGGGGATTGAACTCAGGGGCACACAAACTCCTGAGCCACATCCCCAGGATGTGGATGTTTTTTTATGTAGAGACAGGGTCTCATTGAGTTGCTTAGCGCCTCACCATTGCTGAGGCTGGCTTTGAACTCACGATTCTCCTGTCTCAGCCTCCCTAAGTGCTGGGATTACAGGCTTGAGCCACCGTGCCTGGCTCCATTTATCGATTCTTGATTTTATTTCTTGTCCTTTAAGAGTCTTGTTAAGGAAGTTGGGGCCTAATCTGATGTGATGAAGATTTGGTCTTACTTTTTCCAGTATTAGGTGCAAGATCTCTGGTCTAATTCCTAGGTCCTTGATCCACTTTGAGGTGAGTTTTGTGCATGGTGAGGGATAAGGGTTTAGTTTCATTTAGCTGCCTATGGATTTCCAGTTTTCCCAGCAACATTTGTTGAAGAGGCTATCTTTTCTCCAAAGTATGTTTTTGGCGCCTTTGTCTAGTATGAGATAACTGTATTTATGTGGGTTTATCTCTGTATCTTCTATTCTATACCATCGGTCTACATGTCTATTTTGGTGCCAGTACCACACCATTTTTGTTACTATAGCTTTGTAGTATAGTTTAAGGTCTGGTATTGTGATGCCTCCTGCTTCACCCTTCTTGCTAAGGATTGCTTTGGCTATTCTGGGTCTCTTATTTTTCCAAACGAATTTCATGATTGCCTTTTGTATTTCTAAAGGAATGACATTGGTATTTTAATTGGAATTGCATTGAATCTGTATAGCACTTTGGGTAGTATACCATTTTGACAATATTGATTCTGCTTAACCAAGAGCATGGGAGATCTTTCCATCTTCTAAGATCTTCTTCAATTTCTTTCTTTAGTGTCCTATAGTTTGCATTGTAGAGGTCTTTCACATCTCTTGTTAGATTGATTCCCAAGTATTTTATTTTATTTTATTTATGCTATTGTGAAGGGGGTAGTTTTCCTAATTTCTCTTTCAGAGGATTCATCACTGATATATAGAAATGCATTTGATTCATGGGTATTGATTTTATATCCTGCTACTTTGCTGAATTCATTTAATTCTAGAAGTTTTCTGGTAGAATTTTTTCACTGGCAAATAATGACAGCTTGAGTTCTTCTTTTTCTATTCAAAAATCCTTTAATTTCTTTGTCTAATTGCTCTAGCTAGAGTTTCAAGGACTATGTTGAACAGCAGTGGTGAAAGAGAGAATCCCTGTCTTGTTCCCATTTTTAGAGGGAATGCTTCCTTCTAGTTTTTTGCTATTTAGGATGATGTTGGTCTTGGGTTTAGCATAGGTAGCTTTTACAATGTTGAGGTATGTTTCTACTATCCCTAGTTTTTCTAGTGTTTTGAACATAAAAGGGTGCTGTATTTTGTCAAATGCTTTCTCTGCATCAATTGATATAATCATATCATTATTATCTTTAAGTCTATAGATGTGATGTTTTATGTTTGTTGATTTCTGTATGTTGAACCAACCTTGCATCCCTGGAATGAACCCCACTTTATCATGGTGCACTACTCTTTTAAAATGTCTTTGTATGTGATTTGCCAAAATTTTATTGAGAATTTTTGCATCTATATTCATCAGGAATATTGGTCTGAAATTTTCTTTCTTTGATGTGTCTCTGTCTGGTTTTGGTATTAGGGTGATGCTCGCCTCATAGAATGAGTTTGGAAGGGTTCCTTCCTTTTATATTTCATGGAATAATTTGAGGAGTATTGCTATTAATTCTTCTTTGTAGGTCTTATAGAACTTGGCTGAGAATCCATCTGGTCCTGGAGCTTTTCTTGGTTGGTAGGCTTTTGATGGCATCTCCTATTTGCTTGCTAAAAATTGATCTGTTTAAGTTGTGTATGTCCTTCTGGTTCAGTTTGGGTAGGTCATCTGCCTATATAATTTGTCAGTGTCTTTGGAGTTTTCTATTTTACTGGAGTATAAATTTTCAAAATAGTTTCTAATTATCCTCTGTATTTCAGTAGTGTCTGTCATGATATTTCCTTTTTCATCATGAATTTTATAATTTGGGTTTTCCTTCTCCTTCTGTTCATTAGGTTGCCTTAAGGATTTGTCAATTTTATTGATTTTTTTCAAAGAACCAGTTTTTTGTTTTGTCAATTTTTTGATTGTTTCTTTTGTGTCAGTTTCATTGATTCCACCCTAATTTTAATTATTTCCTGATTTTTGATTATTTTTGTGTTGGTTTGTTCTTCTTTTTCTAGGGCTTTGAGATGTAGAGTCAAGTCATTTATTTGTTGACTTTGTCTTCTTTTAATGAACGAACTTTCCCCTTAGCACTGTCTTCATAGTGTCCCAGAGATTTTGATATGTTATATTGGAATTTTCATTTACCTCTAAGAATTTTTTTATCTTCTCTCTGGTGTCTTCTGTTATTTATGCATCATTCAATGGCATATTATTTAGTCTCCAGGTGTTGGAATAGTTTCTATTTTTAATCTGTTATTGATTTCTAATTTTATTCCATTATGGTCAGATAGGTTGCAGGGTAGTATCTCTATTTTTTTTGTATTTGCTAAGACTTGCTTTGTGGCATAACATATGATCTATTTTGTAGGAGGAACCATGTGCTGCTGAGAAAAAGTGTATTTGCTCTCCTTTCCCTCCATTCCCCATTGTCTACTGTACTTCTGTTCCCGCCCCCTGCCTACTGTGGGTTAGCTTCCACCTGCCCTATCATAGAAAACATTTGACCTTTTGTTTTTGGGACTGGTTTACTTCATTTAGTGTGATAATCTTCAGATCCATCCATTTGCTGGCAAATGTCACAAAATTATTCTTCTTTATGGCAGAGTAACACTTCATTGTGTATATAAACCACATTTTCTTTTTCCATTCATCTGTTGAAGGGCACCTAGGTTGATTCCACAGATTAGCTATTGTGAATTGAGCTGCTATAAACATTGATGTGGCTGTATCACAGAAGTATGCCAATTTTAACTCCTTTGGATATATACTGAGGAGTGGGATAACTGGGTCAAATGGTGGTTTTATTCCGAATTTTCTGAAGAACCTCCAGACTGCTTTCCAGAGTGGTTGCACCAGTTTGAAGTCCCACCAGCAATGTACCTTTCCCCTCACATCCTTGCCAACATTTATTGTTGCTTGTATCCTTGATGGTTGCCATTCTGAGTGGAGCGAGATGGAATCTCAGTGTAATTTTGATTTTCATTTCTCTAATTGCTAGAGATGTTGAACACTTTTCCATATATTTCTTCTTCTGTGGAAAAAAGGAAAAGGAGTAGAATTCTTGGATTGAAGAGAGTAAACATTTAAAAACTTCTTCCTATATTTTGACAAATGTATATACATATTTACATTATTGGAATATATCCAAAATTTCTGGACTTAGTAAACCTAGATTTGAGGAAGAGTGTTAGAAGAGAGCCCTCTCCACCCAGGATTTGCCCTGGGCTGCTCAGAGGTGCTGGATTTAGAGCAGTGAGAGACTCTCTCTGGCCTTGTGGATGCCGAGTCTGTGTGCATGGCATCCTAAACAGCCCTGGGGATTGGTGGGGCTGGGCTTGCAGGTTGAGTGTCCTAAGGAAGCCCATGGCTCCTCTATCCTGCACCCTTGCACCATCAATGTCTCCCAAATGACATACAGAAATAAGAACCTGTAATAGAGCCCCATTGCCACTTCCTTTCTTCTTTTTTTCATAAAAGTTTTATTTCAAAACTCAATCTTTTAATGAAAATAGAGTATCTGAATATATGTAAACAATATATAAAGTCTTTTAATAAAAAGCAGAAGTCCCTTTCACATCAGGCTGTCAGTTTCTTTCTGTGGGGGCAAAATATTGTTCCATTCCAACACAGCATAATATATATGCCTGTAGATATACATGTGCACATATATCCTTTCCTACAAAATATATCATTTCCTACAAAACCAAACCAAACCTCTTCCTTGGCTTCACTCCTCCACCCATTTTGCAGTTCTGTTTATAGAATGATTTTGAAAGATCTGTCGCCCTGCTTTTCCTCTGCATCCTCTCCTCAGCCCTCTCCAGCCAGGCACCCATACTGTCATTGCACAGGACTGTTCTTGCCCCTTCTTCCATAACGTCCCTCCAGCAACACCAATGCTCACGTTAGTTGTCATCTTTCTTATCATTTTGTGAGCCTTTGTACAGTGGCCCAGTCCCTCCTTCTGTCTTGGTTAGCTTTCTATTGCTATGACAAAAAATGCCTGGGAAAATCAGCTTAAACGGAATAAAGGTTTAGTTTGGCTCACAGTTTCAGAGGTTTCAGTCCTTGCTCGCTAGGCCCCCGTTGCTGTGGGCCAGGGGCAGCACAGTTCACCATGGTGGAGAGCATGTATCTACTCACTCCATTGTGACCAAGAAGCAAAAGAGAGAAATAAGAGGCTTCAAGGGCGTGCCCCCCAGTGACCCAACTTTCTCTCACTAGGCCCACCTCCTAAGGGTTGTCTTCCACCTCGCAAAGTGCCAAGTCCTCAAAGCATGGGTCTTTGGGGGGACATTCAGCATCCAAACCCAAATACCTTCCTTCTGAAATGCTCTTTTCTCTTGTGTCACCTCTGGCTTTTTGTGCTTCCTCATGGCCACACTGCTCAGCCTCAGTGCGTGTCCTTGCATCTTGACCTCTGAATGTGAACATGTCCCATGGCTCAGCAGTGGGCTCTGTATCCTTTCTTCATTTCCTCTTTTCTATGTGGTCCCACCCAGACCCTAGCTGTAAAAAGCTGTGATTTCTCCAAAATTTGGATCTCTAGCCCTCACCATTCCACTGAGCTTTGTACTTTTTTTTTTTTTCTTAGCTAATCAAATAATCTTAAAAGTAACATTTCCCAAATAGGACTCCTGATTCTTCCCTAATGAGTTTGGAAGCCTCATTTGGCTTCCCATTCTAGTGGGAATTGGGCTTCCCCATTCTAGTGAATGATGGCACTGTCAGCTCTGCTGTCCGTGTAGACAACCTTGCAGGTCCTTTGTCTTCTACTTTTAAAAGAGGCTCCCAACTCCTTCTTACTCCTACTCTAGACCAACCCATTGCTCCTTATACCTGTCCTATTGATCTGGGCTTCATTCCGCAATTAAAAGAGCTTTCCAAAATAGAAGACAGATGGTGTCATTCCCGTACCACTTAGTATAAGATCCCGACCCCATAGCCTGCCTGTCGGTGCCTCTCTTTGTTTCTTGAACTTGCTGGTATTATCCTTTTTTTCTATATCTCAGGGGACTGTATTGACTCACATAGCTGAAGGGTTGGGGGTATCTCCTCCATTGGGTGTGATTCCATCTAGGACTCCAACAGGGTGACCATTCTTCCATTGATTGGATTTGCATTGGGATGAGCTGAATTCTCAGCAGGCTCTTTCCTACATGATGGCTGGCAGAAGCTTTTGATTTCTTATTTATTCATTATTGTTAAGTTATTAGATAGTGTTGCTGCCATGATGGTGCCATTGGTACTTGGTGTTTCTGTTTTCCACTCTTTTGTCCCCTATGTGACTTTATTCTAGAGGCTCTCCTCAAGAAGAGATAGATGGCCTCAGCGGGCCAGCTCCCCACTGGCTGGTTTAGCAATTCCTGTGTGAGGTAGCCACAGTAGCAGGCAGTGCCTGGCATCTTGGAGGTACTCTCCATTACAAAGGACCATGACCACAGGTGTAGTCACAGAGTTATATTGACATGGTGTTGAACAAGTCTGTTGTGGCTTTTCATGCATTGCTGTGATGGCCTGACGTGAACTGGGTCAATATTCCAGTCTTTCTGAGTTTTAGTTGTGGCTAGGAAAATTTTCTGTGTTTGTAACACCTGAGTTTTAGGTTAGAAGGACCCAAATGCCAAAATCCCATACCTCATAGTGATGGCTGGCCTTTCTTGCTTGTTCATTCCTGAACAGAATCACTGCATTCCCCAGCTCAACTCTGCTTCATCTTGGCAGGGTCTCATGCTGTGCATGTATAGCTGAGGGTTCCATATGTTCTTTCAGTTTCCATGTGGCTCCTATTTTAGAAATACGCGGGTTGTGTGTGATTGCTCCCTTTAGCTGGTGAAGAGCACGGTAATTGCAGTTACCCTGTGACACAAGTGTGACACGTTCCATTTTAGAACTATAACAAGAAGTGCCTCTTGTTTTAACCTGCATCGTTATAATTGGGTTTGTGCGGATGGTTGTGACTTAGTATTTGCTCTCTTTTAGCTCTTCTGCCAATGTACATTTCTTTGCAGTTTACAAAGTTCTTCCTTATGATGAACCTACTCTTAATTGGAGCTTCCTGAGGTGGGCAGGAGTGGTAGCAGGTGTCCTGTTCAGTGCACAGGGAAACTGTGGCATAGTTCCTCCATCCTCTGTTGAGGTTCATTGTCCAAAGTGGGCCCAGATCTGGAATCTCAGTATATGTACTTTCAAGTGGGTATTTAGGTATTTGTTGCTCCTCTCCGCCTGTCTTAAGTTGGTATTGATCCCTGAAGAATGTCTGAAGAATGTAGTGGGTTATAACAACGATTATGAGAGAATCACCTGGGAGGTGCTTGGCATTGCATGTCAGCAATTCAGAAATGTCTGCCTGAGTGATTGTATCAGTCAAGGATCTTCAGAGAAACAGAACTAATAAAATCTGTATGAGTGTGTAATAGATTTATTTTTAGGAATTGGATCATATGACAATTGGGACTGGCATGTCTGCACCCAGCTAGGCAAGCCAGCAACTGGAGACCCGTGGAAGAGTTGATATTGCAGCTCCAATGTGAAGGCCACCTGGAGGCAACCTTTCATTTTCCTCTGGGAACCTCAGTTTTTCTCTTGAGGACATCAGCAGATTAGATGTAGTCTTCTCACATTATAGAATGTAATTTGCTTTACTCAAACTCTACTTATTTATTTAAATGTTAATCACATCTAAAAAATACCTTTGCAGCAACATCTAGACTGGTGGACCACCATCTAAAATTGCCCTCCATGGCTAGACTTTTGGATGCATAGTATTAACCATCACACTGGCCAACTAGACAGTGCTCAAAGATGGCATCTTTACAAAGATATCTCTAGTGTCTATAAAAAGGAGATGTTTATATTTTCCTTAGCATTGTTAACCAAATGATGACAATGGAATAAAATAATAATAAAAAGCCAGAGTCTTTAATTATACTGTTACATTTCTGATGCCCTTCAAATAGTACTTAGTAAATTAAAGACATGATCTCCCCTTTTTGTATCAGCACCAAAATAACAAAAGACAATTAATTTCTGGAAAATTCTGTTGTTAGTCAGAAGAATAGATTATAATTGTCCTAACCTTTTATTTTGGAGACTTGCTTAAAGAGGTATAATTTACTCACACATTCTTCGATTTGCATATGCTGATTTTATTTAAGTTCCTAGATAATTTTGAATTGTTGTTTTAATTAACATTTTATTGAACTTATATCCTCTTTTGAACATTTCTCAAACTCACATGTTTAATGCCTGTCTTTGCAAGCCTGGACCTATGCCTTAGAGAAATGATATCCATTCTTAAATATTTAGGAAGTTTACAAATCATATAGTGGTTTTGATTTGAGGGATAGTAGTCCTCAGAGGAATTCTATACAAGCTGAATTCATTGAGAATAGTAGCAAAATTCTCCTTGATGAAGTTTGGTAAAGATGAGAATATCCTGAACCTGGTTCCTATGGTCTGGGAATGACATACAAGAAGACATCATTAACCAGGTCATGAAACTCCCTAGTAGTTACAACCAGGCAGTATACTTGACAATGTAAGAATAATGTAGTTGCAATAAATTGTTACTATGTAATTCATTCATGGGTAGCAGTAGTGATGGAACTGTTGGTTATGAAGATGACCAAAACACTAAATTTAGCTTCCTTCACTTTGAATGTGTAGCGCACTCTGAGCCTGACTCTTAACATCCCATTGCAACATTCTCCCATTTTTAATGGAAGGAGGAAGGCACTTGCTCAAACTATCTAATCATAAAAACATGTATAGAATGAAAATGTTGGAGCCAGGTGTAGTAGCACATACCTGTAATCCCAGTGACTTGGGAGGCTGGGGCAGGAGAATACAAGTTTGAGGCTAGCCTCAGTGTCTTATGAGGCCCTAACCAACTAAGTGAGACCCTGTCTCGAAATAAGAAAATAAAAAGGGCTGGGGAAATAGCTTAGTGGGAAAGCGTTTTTGGGTTCAATCCCTGGTACAAAAAAAAAAAAAAAAAAAAAAGGATGTTGTAGACACGGAATTATGCTCTAGTATTTATTTTAATAATAATTATTGCTTACTAGTATTGGCTTATGTTTATATAATTGAAACATGCAATAGATAAACATTATTCATGCTACCACCATTCAAAGCATCCCTGCTCACTTTATGGTATAAAGCCTTCAAGTATTTCCAATTTGCTTTTTGCAAGCATACTAAGTATTTACAGTAGTTATTCTTTTTCTTAGGGTAACTGCTTTTCAAACACCTCTTTCTACAAAAATTCAATTAATTTTTAATGTATGTTTAACATTATTTGAATGAACCCAAATGTACTTTATGAGACTGGGACAGAGTACAAAGGGTGGCCCACATACTGTACACTTACACATTTAAAAGTTATAAATTGAGTGAACAAACTGTAAAATAAAATATGTTCCATTCTCATACCTTCACAACTATGTGGTTGCAATGGAATTTTTGAAAAATGAAGAAAGTTATGAAAGACCAAATGACAGAATTTATTATTTTGTACTATTATTACATTTGGAAAAATGGGATGCTAATATCATTGTTTTGATTTAATAAAGAATCTAAAGTTCTTGGGATTTTATCTTACCAGGTAAGAACTTGGACTGGATAAAAATGTTTTTCTTATTCATTTTTTAGTGCATTTCATCAGTCATTGGATCTTCAATAAGCAAATTACCATGTCCTATTGATGAACTCTATGTGGCTTGTTCTCTAGCAGCCTGTTTGCCTTCATTTTAACATTTAAAAGATTTTTTTTAGATACTTAAAACATATTAACCTTTTGCTTTTCTGAAGTTTACTTTTATAATTTCTATTTCTAAAACAATCTTCACTTATTCTTAATCATTTAGATTATAGATGATTAAAATAGAGAGGATTAAAATATAGAGGATTAAAAAATATTATTTCATCCAAAGTATGCAAAATATAAATATATTTTCATCAAAAATATAAAGAAAAGTAAATGTGAAAATTAAATTTTTCAGAATTATTGTCTTCACTACAATATTCAGTTACACAATAAAATGAAAGGTAGAGTACTGATTATAATTCATGATATCAAATTTTTGAGTAAAATTATTAATAAAGCTGCAATTTTAATATTTTGAAATTTTTAATTTTGATTAGATACTTTCATGAAAGGAATTTTTTTACAAATATTGTCTGTCAGTGTAAAAATTAAATATTAAGCTTCATGCATGTAGTGTCTAGATATTTACATATACAAATTAAAGAATAATATGAATGGTTTAGCATTGTGAAATAGTCCTTAGCCACCATTAAAACTGGTGAATCTGAGACTAATCTGTGAGTATCTGTAGAACCAGGGTTGGCTGCCTATGACCCATGTACCAGATCTGTCCTGCCACTTGCGTCTGTGAATAGAATTGGACTGGGACACAGCTAGCCTTACCATTTTGTTTATACTGCCTTCACACTACAACAGAAGATTTTCCATGACAGAGATTTTGTGGCCCACAGAGCCTAAAATATCCACTATATCACCTTTTAGAGAACAGTTTGCTTCCTTCTTTTGAACCATGAATTAGAACATGAAGCAAGCAAGAAAATGAGAGCTTGACTCTATTTGGAGAAATTTTTCATGCAAGTTGCATGAAACTTTTCATGCAAGTACTATACTTCAGATAAATGTTCTCCCAAGACCTGTGTGTTGAAAATTTGGTCCCAGCGATTGTATTGGGAGGTATATTGGTGTAGTGGGAGGTGGAAGAACCTTCAGCAGGTGAAGTCTAGAGGAAGGAGGTTAGGTTATTGGGAATGCTTTAGTGAAAGGAATATTGGAACCCTGGCCTCTTCTTTCTTTCTTTTTTTTTTTTTTTTGCTTCTTGGCCATCATGAGGTAACAACTTCCTCTTCCATGTACTTTTTTTTTTTTTTTTTTTTTTTTGTTTTTAGTTGTAGATGAACACAATATCTTTATTTATTTTATGTGGTGCTGAGGATCGAACCTAGTGCCCCACGTATACAAGGCAAGTGCTCAACCGCTGAGCCATAGCCCCAGCCCCCTCTTCCATGTACTTTTGCTATGATGTACTGTTACCACAGGCCACACCAATATAGCCAAGGGATCATGGACTAAAACCTACAAAACTTTAGCCCAAATATATATGTCCTTTGAAAGCATGCAGATGCTTTCATTTCAGGGCCATGTGGCAAGGGCTGTACAAATGTGCTTCTCTGGTGTTTGCTTGGTGTTAATGACCAGAGGAGATCCTTAGGGTTAGAGATCCTGCTGTTCCCATGTTGAGGGAAGGACCTAGTGTGACAGAGGTGCCCACACATGACATTTATCTTATGTATTTGTGATCTTCAAAGACATCTGATGCAAGTGGAGGTAAGAGTAGTAATGTATGTTTGGTTTGCTAAGTCACTTGTGTTTTAATCCAAACATTGCTCACAAGTCAGTATTTTTGACTCCATGTCTCAAATTTACTCCACGAAAATTAACACAGGAGATTGCTATTTTCATATTTGTATTCAATTCTAGCACCCTGAAAAATAGTGCCAGAAATTAGAAGTGGGTTTTGGATTTGGGATTTTAAAATGGGGAAGTGTCATCATTTTAATCACTTGAAAACATTTTAAAGATATCTGGGCTTAGGGTATTTAAAAAAAACACTATAATGACTCCTTGGTAGTATTTTTTTGCTTAATATTGGTGAACTGAAGCCAGATATATGGTTTGAGGCCATTGAAACACAATGAAATGAATTGCTTCATAAAGAGAGCAAATAAATCACTCAATGGTCTGGTGAGTCAGGTACCTGGGATACATTGAAAGGAATCCTCAGGTTTTCATTTTGAGAAATAATCTGAGCACCTGTTCTCTCAAAATGAAAAAGAAATTTTAAAATAGAAAGAATTCAAATTAATAGCTGATAGAAATATTAAACCCATTAGGACTGTAGCAATAAGAGCTATAGAAAAAATTGAATGTGCTGTAATGTACAAATATGGAAATAGCAATCTCCTGTGTTAATTTGCATCACATAATGGGATATAGACTTTACACTCATTACTGTTGCCACAAATAAAAGCATCATCCTATGCTTTCATAATTCTTATTTCATGCAGAAATTATCCCACCTACCTGAATTTATTTGATTCTCATACAAGTATGTGAGAAAGTACAGACAAAGAACCTAAGTTTCAAAACAGTGAACAATTGTCCAAAGTCAGAAAACTTCCCTGTGGCCAAAATGCAACACAAATTTAGGTGCTCTTATCACATTTACCATGTTCTTGCCATGATCCCAAAGCTCCCTTTGAAAATAAGGTAGTGGATGAAATTTGTGTGTTGCATACAAACAGCTATGCTAGACAGACAAGTCAGAGTAACACTGATTCCTTGTGTTAATAGTTAATGGTGAATTCCAGCATGTAATTTATGGCTTTATTATTAAGGGAAACTTACAGATTTCTTAAGATATGAATTGACCTTGGAGGTGTTAAAACCATACATACAAAGCGACTATTGAGGAATATTTGCTTAGGTCAAATTGATTTTGGATGCTGCTCATCATCTTAGGTCTGTACAAAGCTATTTCTGGAGAGTGAAGATGGCAGTGGGGTCCACACTCAGTGTGGGGGAAATGCCATCCCTTAGAGTCACAGCAGTCACAGGTATGAGAATAAAAGGCATCTCTGAAAAGTGACCCTCCTGTTCTTTGCGGAGACTTGCCCACAGAAAATATAGCCAGCATTATTAATCTACAAGTACTTGGTTTCTGCAAAGTCCTTCTACAGTATTTTAGCAGGTGGCCATGCAAGGAGTCAGCTAAAATCATGCATGTTCAGCACCAGGCAGCATTTCAACCACCAAAGTTTCAGAATAAGCAGTGTGTGTTTGGGATTAGGGCATTTTAATGTTCAGAAACCCCAAGGCAATCTTAGTTTCTCCAAAGGTCCAGTTTTAACTAGTTCTGAAAACCAACCACTTAAGTTCATTTTACTTTCTGGCCCAAGATTCTATAAAACTGAAATATTAATGTCAGAGCTTCTTGTTGGTACACCCCCTCTGAGAGCTGCAGGGTATTAGAGAATTATTTTCAAAACCTCTGATGTTCACTTAGTTCCTGTCTTCAGAGAGAAAAATGTACCTTGAAAAGGTAATATTTTAAAGCTTATTTTAGATTTTATTTCATGAATTAGAAAAATATAGACAATGTTCGCCTTGAATTCACATCTATATTGAATGTACATCTTATGCTTTTTTTTTGCATTTGCTAAAGAATAAAACATAGAAATAAAATATTTTAGATACAACTACAGCTTCAAACTCTTATCTTAATCCCTGACCTAAGTACCATCCCCAAGAAAACCACTGTTGAAATAGGTGTGAGCATTTCTTTAAGTGATATTGCCCTTTTACTTTATGTATTTATATATCCGAGGAAATATATACAGTTTTATTTTGTGTGATTGAAGAGTACAGAGTATATATAGCTTGTTTTTTAAAGGAAAACAAACTAGTATTGGGGGGGTATTAAAATAGATGGCATTTGTATTATTCTCTTTAACCATCCTATGGTATGAATATCATGTGAATATGAAATTTTATTATTCATGTCTGAAGTTCATGGACACTGAGATTATTTTTAATTTTTAAATCTTGGCAAAATTAATGCAACAAAATTCTGATAGATAACTGCATAGACACCTGAGAGGTATTCCTAGGCCACTATTTTTAAACTGTCATCTATTAATGAGTCATGAAATCAAATTAATAGATTGTAGCTAACATAAAAATTAAGATTATAAATTATATGTTATATAAATAATAAATTATACATTATAAAGGTGTTTTGCTAAATGATTCTGTTAAGTGTGTGTGTGTGTTTGTGTGTGTGTGTGTGTGTGCGCGCATGTGCGCATACAAATGCACTGGGCCATGATGTAAAATGTATTTCTTGCTGAGGGTCATAGGGAAAAGGTCAAAAGTCACTACTCTGGGGCATGTACTATGAGTCTCAGTGTGGGTCACAGAGCATCTGCCTCTTCAACCTTACTGATTATTGCCAGTTGCTCTTGAAAGGGACAGCATCTTGTTTGTAGTTTCCTTCTTATTTCATCACACTCTGGCCATGGAGTTTTGTGACAAAGTTTCCTAATTATAATTTTAATTTACTTTCCTGATTATTAATGAGGCTGAGAACAGGTCAATTAATAAGTGCTGGAGATGAATGGGGAGAAGGATTACATTTTTATTTTAGCTCAGCATTGCATACCCATAGAAAAAGAACCAAAGCAAGTGGAAAGTAGATCCTTACAATTTGAAAGGGAAGAAGGAAGATAAGAAATATCTCACATTTTGATATCTGATGTTAAGGGCTTTAGTCTTAGAAAAGGACTAGAATTAATGATGCTTTCTACTGTCTAGTATGTGATGAATTACTCTTGGAGCAGAGAGTGGAGATATAGGTACCCTTGGCAGCCCCACTTTTACATACATGAGTGAACGTGCTGCATGTATCATGTTTGCTTATTCAACATGCATGAGGGCTCTTCACTGCTTCAGAGAATTATTCTCTCTCACATTTTTCTCAACTCACACTGTCTGCCTCTTATTTTTCACTTTTGATAACTATTGCAGATGCAGAAAGCTGACAGAGTGGTGGGGACATGATGGTTGGGTTATATCCTGCAGAGGGCATGCCCCATACAGAGGGGCAGCTGCCATTTGGCTCTGGGGAACTTGTGTTTTTGTGAGAATGTGAATTTAACATTGCACATATTTTAATTCATTTTCTAAGTGAAGGTGGAAATATTAAAATTAGTTTAATTTTGTGAAATATCTTGATTTAATTTTTTGAAATACTGAGTCATGTTTTTAGAAACACAGTTTGGACCAAATGAATCACGTTTGAATTTACTCTGTGGGCCATGAATTTGTACTATGTTAAGAGAACAGAACTATGACTATGTCTTGTGTCCTAGTTTGTTTGACATTTTGCTTGTTTCCTCCTTGGTACATAACTGGGTGTTGAAGGAGTTGTGAAATACTGAATTATGTTCATTTGTTTTTATTCCTTAGCACCTAACACAGTGCTTGTTTTGTAGTAGGCTCATAATAAATATTTGTTAGAACAAATATGTGAATGATGAAAACATAGCTTCCATATTCCTTTAGAACTGAAAGTATTAAACAAAACGAAACAAAAAAAACATAGTTACCATTGGCTAGCTTTGTGTTATTTTCTTAGGACCATTAGTGAGAGGAAATTTTCTGCTGCATAAGATTTCCACACATCACAGCCTGACAGTTTTACTGTTCACCAAAATGCCACATAGCTAATTCATGATTTATAAAGAAAGCTCAGCACATTAATAGATTAGATGGTTGGTAGAATGAATAATAAATGGCAAAGCTACATATACAAAGAAAATATGCATAGCTCTTGGAAAATCATATAACGAGGATTGGCGCATCTGGAGACTTCACTTCCCTGGGGGAAATGTGAAGACTGAGTGATAATCCTTCAGTCATAAAAGGAGAAAATGAAGTTCCATATGGGCGTTTGATCAAGCCCAGGAAATTGCAGTGCTGAGGAAATTCTAGACAATTAACACTTCCGCACTTAACCCAGTAGGCAGCCCGATTGGATTGGTGGCAGCATGATGTTATTGAAGATGTTTGTGTTGAGTGGGTTGGAATTTGAATCACAATCCTTTCTAACCCTAGTGGTCAAGATACAGCATTTATTTTAAGTTTCTTTTTTTTTTCTTTTTTCTTTTGGTACTGGAGGTTGAACTCAGGGGCACTCGACCACTGAGCCACATCCCTAGCCCTATTTTGTGTTTTATGTAGAGAGAGGGTCTCATTGAGTTGCTTTGTGCCTTGCCATTGCTGAGGCTGGCTTTGAACTCGCAATTCTCCTGTCTCAGCCTTCCTAAGTGCTGGGATTACAGGCTTGCACCACCACGCCCGGCTTATTTTAAAACAATCAAGTTGTCCTTAGTTTTCCTTTGTTCCTTATCCTAAGGTCCTTACATGAGAACCTCATCTTCTAACTGGCCAGCCTCTAAATTCTCCTATCATTGACTTTTTTGCCTCCTACCCTAGACCCCTTCCCTGCCCTATAGTCCTGTTAGTCTTCTCCTCTGATACCCACAGTGACTTCTTTTTTTTTTTTTTTTTCTGGTACTGGGGATTGAACTCAGGGGCACTCGACCACTGAGCCACATCCCCAGCCCTATTTTGTGTTTTATGTAGAGACAGGGTCTCACTGAGTTGCTTTGCACCTCACCATTGCTGAGGCTGGCTTTGAACTCGTGATTCTCCTGTCTCAGCCTCCCAAAGTGCTGGGATTACAGGCTTGAGCCACTGCGCCCGGCTACAGTGACTTCTTTTTTTAAAATATTTATTTTTTAGTTGTAGGTGGACAGGATATCTTTATTTTTATTTTTATGTGGTGCTGAGGATCGAACCCAGTGCCTCCTGTGTGCTAGGCAAGCACGCTACCACTGCGCCATAACCCCAGCCCCTACAGTGACTTCTTTAGTCAGTTTTCTCATTTGGGAGTTTTCAGTCCCCAAACCTAGCCTCACCACCAACCCCTCCAGCCTCTTAGCTTTGCCTCTCTTTTGCTCTCTCTAGTGAAAGGACCATGTAGGTGTCATAAAGGTGAGCCATGCAGGATTCCTTTTCTGCTGGAGCTCACAGTGAAGAGGAAAAGAGATTATATTGTGTTGTCATACCAGGGGAGGCTGAAGCAGGCACATGCAGCTGTGGAAGCCTGGGCTCATTCTCAGGGTCAGAGATGACCTCCTGAGGGGGTGTCTTGAAGTCTCTTTGAAGAGTTAGATGAAATGGGACCTTAGCATGTTCCAGGAGGAGGGCACAGTATGAGCAAAGGAAGAAAGGTAGGAGGCCTGATGTCTGAGGGACACAGTTTAATATTACTAAATCAGTGTGACTACAATGAGGGGGACACTGTAGGGAGCATGTTTAGAGTGCAAATGAGCCTGGCTTTCGTTGAGTGTATAGTCACAGCTGCTGAAGAATTTTAAGCTTGAAGCAGATGTGGAAAGAATTGTGATTCAGGGCATTTTGGTATATTTTGGAGGATGGATGAGAGGGAAGACAAGAAACTAAGGTCAATTACAAGCCTACTGTGATAGTCTGGGGGAGGGATGCTGAGGCACAGAATAAAGTCAGTGGAAATGCAGAAGCAAGGGACAGGAAAGAGTGGGTATGCAGCCAGGCATGGAGGTGCATGCCTGTCATCCCAGCTATCTAGGAGACTGAGGTAGGAAGATCGTGAGTTAGAGGACAGCGTGGATAACTTGGCAAAACCCTGTTTCAAAAAAAGGAAGAGTAGGTATGAGAAACATTTAGAAATTAAAATAATCAGGACTTTGGTTTTTTGTACCAGAATTGAACTCAGGGGGCACTTGACCATTGAGCCATATCCCCAGACCTATTTTGTGTTTTATTTAGAGACAAGGTCTCACTGAGTTGCTTGGTGTCTCACTGTTGCTGAGGCTGGCTTTGATCCTCCTGTCTCAGCCTCCCAAGCTGCTGGGATTACAGACATGCACCACCATGCCCAGCAGCAGGACATTTTTGTAATACAAGAGGACCATCAGTATCTATTTGACTGATAGGCAAGGGAATAATCAAGTTACACTACACATATACAAGGGGATACTATTAGCTGTTAAAAGAAATAAGGCAGGGGCTGGGATTGTAGCTCAGTGGTTGAGCGGTTGCCTCACATGCATGAGGCCCTGGGTTCGATCCTCAGCACCACATAGAAAGCAATAAAATAAAGACATTGTGTCCATCTACAACTAAAAAAAAATATTTAAAAAAAAGTAATAAGGCAGTTTTATGTGGACCAGAATGGGCAGATTTCCAAGATATTGGAAGTGGCTTGTGTAGGTAGGTACAAAATAATCTGTATGCTTCACTAATCCAGATGATAAAGAAATATGTATAGGTTAACTCTGAAAGGATGTATGGGTTGCCTTTGTGGAGGACAGGTGCTTGGGAGGAGGGAAGATAAAGGAGGATTTGGACTTTGTCCGTGGACATACGTGACCTACTCTTAAAAATGTTTGGCTCTGGATTTGGTGGGAGGACTGAGGAAGAGAAGTGAGTGATACATAACCTCCGGTTCACAAGTGCAGGTGAGGAAGTGTGCCAGTTGGTTGTGGGTGGAGGAGGGGAGGGGGGTGTTGAGTCAGCTGTACTTATTTTTGTCATAGTACATTTAAGCAGTTATGATCAATGAATCTCATTACTGTGTCTCATTTTTGCTCAGAACCACCCAGTGTTGTAAAATATTTCAACTCAACCGGCTTTTATTTAGACCAATTTTGAGAATAGGAATTTTAGTTTAGCAAAAACTAAAATTGAATGATAGAAAAAATGTATACAATTCTTTTAATTTGGCAGAGAAATTTAACAGGAATAGGACAGAAGACAGCCACTAGATCTGTTCTTTTAGCTACAGTGACAGAACGACCAATCCATCCCCTCACCTTCCACTTAGGCTCTGGCTGCACTTGCCTCCTCCCTGGCCCCATCCTTCCTAAAGTTCTGCCTTTATCCCGTGGGGCTGTCACCTGGAAGCTCTTAGCTGGTCTGTGGTTCCACAGTGGGGGAGGGGAGCAGCTGTGAAAAGCAGTGCTAGCTGGAAGAGTTGACCCTAGACAGACTTAGGGCTTGGCTGACTGGCTGTTGTGGATGTCCTGGGTGCAAAATATATTCGTATTGGTGGCTTAGGTGCTTATTGTTCATGTTTCCTGAAATTCTATCAGATTACACAATCCTTTGGGTTAATAGTTAGCTTTTTAAAGATGCAAGTATCTTTGGATCGATCACAGTGAGGCACATTTCATGGTATGTATGGCTTCCGTGGGAGCAAGCTTGGGAGATGGATTGGATCGGGATCCTGCAGCTCTGGGGTTCAGTAAATCAGGTTTCTGGCATTGGGATTAAGAAGCCCAAGAGCTGAGCAATTTGAGTCCTCCAACCAGTTTGAGGGAAAAGTACAGATCTGGATAGGAGAGGCATGGCACGAGGCACAGAAAAACTCTGGGTGTGAAGAGCTAGGAGATAGACTTTCAGAGCAAGTGCAGAGAACAGCCTAGAAGCTTGGTGGACGTTTTGTCCAAGGCTAACAGCCTTCTCAGAAGAAGGAAAGGAAAATCTTAAATACCAGAGCTCAGCAATTATTATAATTCATTGTTGATGGATTCAATTTAGTTTGGGGAACTAACCTAGAAACTTAAAATCTGTGTGTGTGTGTGTGTGTGTGTGTGTGTGTGTGTATTTAATAGAAAAAATATTTTCTTAGTTCCCGGCAACTTACTTCTAAATTTTCTAAAATATAGTCTATGTGGTGATTGGTTTTATTTGCTTTCTATTAAACAGTTACTTGACTGAACAGAATTTTGTAAAAGACATTTATATACTATTATAGCTTCACATGGACATCAATAATCACAATGTTATTTTGTTGTATTATCAAGTAAGGATAAAAGCCTTTATGACAGCCAAAATAATAAATTTTAAAAAATTCCTTCACTAGGTGCAGAAAGAGAAAAAAAAGATAACTTAAAAGACCAGTAGTATACTAATTCATTTTGTTTTTGAGCTGGTGGAGTTTAGGGTTTATTATATTTTAAATGGGAAATTGAAACCTTATTAACTTAAAAATATCATCTTTGCCTGTGTAATGTTTTTGGCTTAAAAAATCTAATTACCAAACCTAACCTCTCTCAGCATCACATTTTTTTCCAGTTATAATACAGTTGCTATCTCTTTCCCAGACTACCACAGCCTCCTACAAGAGATTCATAACCCAGCAATGGTCTCGAAGATGGAAAAATGACTTCTAAATCATAGTATTGCACAAAGTGCAGTGGCATTGGTCCTTGAAAGAATTTCTCTGCCAAATTTAAAAAACCCTATATACTTTTTCTATTAGATTTTATTGCCACATGTACATTTCAACTGTGTGTGTGTTTTTTTTAATTCAGCCTTGACATTCATGAGAGTGTATTAAGAACATAGCAAGTTAATTGAACTAGGCAAATGTCAAAGATACCTACTGGTGAAAATTTTCCCCAAAGTTTGAAGATTTTGTTACATCAGAAAGATTTTTCTAGTCCCACCCAACAATTCAGACGAGGATGAAATAGACTGAACCCTGACCTATCATTTTTGTAGATACAATGCTGATTAGTGAACAGAATACAGTATCTAAAGAAACAGCTTCATAAGTGCAAACTTTGACCAAGGGATTAAACAACATAAAACAGAGGTCAAATGTCATTTACAGGAAGAGAATGGGAAAGGGGCAACATTTATGCATTTATTTCCTCCTTAAAATGTAGAAATCATATAGCTGGCCTTGTGTGAATTCTTACAGCATTTTATCTGCCTAGCAGGCACATCTTTCTCATTGTGGAACTTGACCAAGATAGTGATCTCTCACATCTATTGGAAATTACTGTGATACGATGGTTTACAATATGTTTTAAAATAGAGACTTCAATGTACTACAGGTATGCACGTCCTGTAGAGTATAATTTCTGATGATAATTTCCTTTTGTTAGAAGATGACAGCATGTCATGTAGGTAAATGATACCTTAATAAAATATGAATAAAGAGATGGATGAAAACCAAAGCCAAGAGTATTGTTTCCTTTGAGTTTTGGGCACAAGGGTATGCCTAGTTTGCTGTTCTTATTTAGGCAAGGGCATTGTGACCTGAGTGGCACTTGCCAATGGGCCTCTTGCCTGATGACCACTGTGTCACTTGCATTTTTCTAGCTGTCATCAGTGGCCCTGCTGCCTCAGGAAACTGGCACTGTGCAGATTTGTCTGGCCTGTATTATGGTTCTTGGAGATGCCAAGGTTGCAGGCCCAGGTCTAGCCTGGCCAACTGGTGTGTCACTGCAGGGCTAACGCGGGTGTGAATGCATTTGGTTCTGTTCTGTGTGGATGGAGTGCAGAAGCCAGAGGACTGCTTCCCAGTGGCCTTTTTTGCATGCCCTCTGGATTCTCTCTGCTTTCTTTCTGGGGGTGGGAAATGGATTCTTAAGCAGAGAATCAACCTTGGCTTGGACAGAAGATGCCATTTGATTGCTAAGGTGAATATTTGCTATTTGGACCAAGAAATTAGAATGTAGAGATGGCCAAAAATGGAGAGTCCCATAGGTAAGCAGAAGCCAGTCATGGAGACAGTGGAGAGAGCTGAAAAAAGCCAGGTTCCCTAGACGTAGGTGAGGGAGCAGATGCCACGGTCAGAAGACGTCCAGGAGTTTGCTTATAATAGTCTTACTTAGGGCTTAGCATAATAGCATAACAGTCCTTCTACCCAGTCTTTGGGTAGAAGGCCATGGGCTAGACATCATGAGGACCTCCAGTCTCTGGCTCCCTCTCATGCAGAATAAAGCACGAGGGTCTGTCTCTACTTTCTTGTCCTCAAAAGTCCTCTGATCCCTCACATAGAGTTTCAGCAATTTTACCTTCCCATCCCTTAGAGAGGCCTAACTTCTCTATATAAGGTACTGTCACTCAAGCTTAAGCCAATCAGCCTACTATGTGCATTCTTGTTCTCATACAGTGACCATCTTCTTTAACTATGCTATCTAGTATAGTCAGACCACATGAGACTATTGAGCACTTTCAACACGGATAGTCCAAGCTGAGATGTGCTGTAATACAGAATGTACACTTGATTTTGAGGCCTTAGTCTGATAAAAAGAATGTGAAATCTCCCATTAATAATGTGATATTGTTAACATGTTGAAATGATCACATTCTAGGGGCTCTGTAAAGTATACTGTTAAAATTAATCTCACTTGTCAGATTTTACTTTTGTAATGTGGCAATTAGATAATTTTAAATTGCACATTCGGCTCATGTCTTTCTGTTGACCAGTACTTTTCTAGGTCAGCAGCACCACCTGGGAACTTGTTAGAAATACAGATTCTTGGGCTCTGGCCCAGGCATTGGAAATCAGAAACTCTGGGAGCAGGGCCAGCAGTCTGTTTGACATCCTCCAGGTGATTCTGAGACAGGCTTTTAAGTCTGAGAATGAGCACTCTAACCAGAGCTGTCCTATCTCTGCCAGTTCCTAGGCCACTACTTATTGCATTGAAAGCATTTACAATGAAAGGAAATGAATAGAGAAGGGAAAAGCCCACTGGTATCTGTGGATGAAAGCTAGGGTACTAGTTTAACAACTACTAAAACTACAAGTTTGTCTTATCACTGCTACTGAACATCTTATTCTTTAGTTACAGCTCACCACAGGAAGGGCAGCAGGTGCAAATTAGCCACAGGCACTGCACAACACACCCAGATGAAGCACTTATTTGGGCCCAGGCTTTGCGGTGGGTTCTCTCCTTATCTTTTCACATTTAGGCTCCTCTGGCTCCTGGCCCTCTTTCTTTACCCATCTCTGGCCACATCTTCAGTAGACTTCACAGCAGTTTGATTTTCCCTTTTCATTGTTGCTTAGGACCAAAGCTTGTGGTCATCCTTGCCTATTTCTGCTACTTGATGTACTTGAGATAATAATGATTGCTGAATAATCATATGAACTTTGGTGAATTCTCTCCATTCTACTTAGGAAGGATGGAAAGATGTGAAGGGTGGAATGCTGAACTGTCAGTCAGTTTTTGAAATCTCATGTAGTTGAGTATCTTTTTGGGGAAATGAAACACTCCAGATTTGTCTTTCCCTCTCTTCCTTCCCTCTTTTATTTTTTTGGGGAGAAAATTTTGGTTTCTTCCTAAAATCAATAAAAGAGGGCTTCATGAGACTTCTGCATCTGGTTTTGATGAGATCACATATGTTTGAGCAAATCATGTACCTTCCAGTACTTTCAACTTCCAGTCCACAAAATAGAGTTCATGGTTTCCAGTGCTGCATGATGGCCCACAGCCCACTTTCTGTAATTGCATGTGGAAGTGTGAATGGATAGGGCACAGTGGTCGGGAATCCCTGGACTGGCTTTGATGCCTTTTATTTTATCATTGATTTCTAATTTCACTCCATTATGGTCTGATAGAATGAAGGGTAATATCTCTATTTTTTTTTGTAATTACTAAGACTTGCTTTGTGGCATAACCTATGGTCTATTTTAGAGAAGGATCTGTGTGCTGCTGAGAAAAAAGTGTATTCACTTGTTGACGGATGAAATATTCTGTATATGTCTGTTAATTCTAAATTATTGATTGTATTATTGAATTCTATGGTTTCTTTGTTTAGTTTTTGTTTGGAAGACCTGCCCAGTGGTGAGAGAGGTGTGTTAAAGTCGCCAGGTATTATTGTGTTGTGGTCTATTTGATTCTCAAAATTGAGGAGTTTGTTTGATATATGCAGATGCTCCATTGTTCAGGGCATAGATATTTATGATTGTTATGTCTTATTGATGTATGGTTCCCTTAAGCAGTATGAAATAACCTTCTTTATCCCTTTTGACTATCTTTGATTTGAAGTCCACTTTATCTGATATGAGGATGGAAACCCCTGCTTGTTTACATGGTCCATTTGAGTGATATGTTTTTTCCCATCCTTTCACTTTCAGCCTGTGGATGTCTTTTTCTATGATATGAGTCTCTTAAAGGCAGCATATTGAGGGCTGGGATTGTAGCTCAGTGGTAGAGCGCTTGCCTCGCATGCGTGAGGCCCTGGGTTCCATCCTCAGCACCACATACAAAGCAATAAAATAAAGACATTGTGTCCATCTACAACTAAAAAACAAAATATTTAAAAAAAAAAAAGGCAGCATATTGAGTCTTTTTTTTTTTTTTTTTTAAATTCAATCTACCAGTCTATGTCTTTTGATTAATGAGTTTAGGCCATTAACAGTCAGGGTTAGTATTGAGACATAGTTTATATTCCCGTTCATTTTGGTTTAGTTTTGGTTTTTACCTTGACTTGGTTTTTCCTTTGATTGGCTGTTCCTTTAGTGTATTTCTTCCTTTGTCCTCTAGTGCTGGCTTTCTCAGTGTAAATTCTTTTAGCTTTTGTTCATCATGGAAGGTTTTTATTTCATCATCAAATCTAAAGCTTAATTTTGCTGGATATAAGATTCTTGGTTGGCACCCATTTTCTTTCAGAGCTTGGTATATGTTGTGTCAGGATCTTCCCAGCTTTGAGGGTCTGGGTTGAGAAATTTGCTGAAATTCGAATTGGTTTTTTCCTGTATGTAATCTGAACCTTCTTTCTTGCAGCTTTTAAGATTCTATCCTTATTGTGTATGTTAGGTATTTTCATTATAATGTGCCTTGGTGTGGATCTGTTGTAGTTTTGTACATTTGGTGTCCTGTAAGCATCTTGTATTTGATTTTCCAATTCATTTTTCATGTTTGGGAAATTTTCTGATATTATTTCATTGAAGAGATTGTGCATTCCTTTGGTTTGTAGCTCTGTGCCTTCCTGTATCCCACAAATTCTTAGATTTGGTCTTTTGATGTTATCCCACAATTCCATAATTTTTGGATGTTCTGTTCATGGTTTTTTTTTTTTTTTTACCATCTTCATTGTGTGGTCAACTTTATATTCAAGATTATGTATTTTGTCTTCATTGTCTGAGGTTCTGTCTTCCAAGTGATCTAGTCTGTTGGTCATGCTTTCTATTGAATATTTTATTTTGTTTTTTGCTCTCTTCCTTTCAAGAATTTCTGCTTGTTTTTTTCAGTCTTCATCTCTTTGTTGGAGTGATCAATGGTTTCCTGTATTTGCTCTCTAATCTCTTTGTTGGAGTGATCAATTGTTGCCTGTATTTACTCTCTAATCTCTTTGTTGGATTGATCAATTATTGCCTGTAATTGCTCTCTTATATTATTCTATGCTTCATAGATGATTTTAATTATCTACATTCTCAAATCCTTTTCTGAAATTTCATCTACTGTGCTGTCAATGGATTCTATTATTGTAGTATCTTGGTTTTTTTAGGGCATTTTCTTCCCTTGTTTTTTCATGTTCATGTGTCTTCCTCTCTAACAGTACCAATTTGAGGTATTACAGTTTCTACCCTATAATCTTATAGTGTTCTTGCAATTTACCAATACCTCACCTCTGGCATAATTGAGCCTGCAGGGACCTTGGGGATAGTCTTCCTGGTCCTGGCTGTTGTCTCTAGATAGAGGTAGGAAGGGACAGCTGCTGGTTGGTAGATGGGGGGCAGCAGCCCAGTCTCCTCCTCTCCAACAGCATGGTCAATCCCCAAATCCCTGCATTGGGCGAGGTTGATCTGCATCGCCTCCTCTACGCATCAGGCCGGGGTCCTGGCTTTGATATCTAATGGGGCTATATTTGGATTCTTTTTGAACTTTGGGGACCTCATTTGTAAATGGTGCCTATGAGATCTTAGGACAAAGTATGTGCAGGAATTTTCACTTCTTCACATTTTTAGCTTATGCCTGTATCATATACAACATAATATTCCTAGTGGGGTCTGGGACAGCATCTTGCTTTAAATATATTAATATTTCTGAAGTGAAATATGAACATGTGCGCTAAGTGGGATTTCTAAAGAGTATAAATAGCTTTATATGGGTTTAGGTTAGGTTTTACTGTTAAATGAGGTATAAAATCTTCTTGTTTTTAGATCTTTTTGGTATTTAAGAGTTTGGATAAGGGTTTGTGGACTTTGGTAGTGACTCTGTTGTCTGAAATAATGGCATAAACTCAGATTAGCAAATGTACAACTTTGGTTTATTTTGGAAATGTCTGATGAATGTCTTGGATTGGAAAAAGATTCCAAAGAGGTGATGCATGTCAACCTTTTAAAGTTGATTTTGTTGCCAGGAACCTAAGAGGGCACTGCTTTAATGTTCAGAAGTATATATGGGTATTCAGGTGTCAGTGCTTAATGTTATGGTTTTAGTTTTTAGAAACAAAAATAAATTATCCCAATTGAAATGCATCTTTAATTTGGCTATATATGCATGATAAACAGAACACATACTGAAAACAGAACACATACTGGTTGCAAAAATCCACAACAATGCCATAGATTTGCAGTGATGACTAAATGTGATACCATGAAAGCTGTAAGCATGGCGTATGGTCCTTACTAACTCAATAAATAAGGACTGTGTATTATATTGTCATTATAATTACAGATGCTAATAATAAGTAGAGCTGACTGTGTTATACCAAGTATAGATGCTTTTTATCAAAAATTTCTCTTTCTGTTTTAAAATACGTTTAGCTATGAAGGAAATGATATTCTTATATTTTAGAAAAGCTTATCTTAGTTTTTCCCCTTTATTTCAGTGCCTTTGGTCAAGTCACCTGAACTTGGCAATGGCTAATTTTTTGTGTCAACTTGGTTGGCCCACAGCGCCCAGTTATTTGGTTAAACATGATTCTGGATGTTTCTGTGAGGGCATTTTTGGATAAGATTAACTTTAAAATTGGTGGACTTTGAGTAAAGCAGATTGTCTTCCATAAGGTGGGTAGGCTTCATGCTGTCAGCTGAGGGTCTGAATAGAAGAAAAGATTGAAACCCTTCCTCCCCCAGCAAGAAGCAATTCTGCCAGCAGATGGCCTTTGGACTTAAATTGCAATATTGACTCTTCCTCAGTTTCCAGCCTGTTGGCCTACCTTGGAGATTTTGAACCTCCCAACCTCCATAACTGTGTGAGAAAATTTCTTAAAATATCTTTTTTTCTTTTTCTCCACACATTTTGCAAGTGCATATGCACACATACATACACAGACAAACACACACCATATTGATTCTGTTTCTCTAGAGAATCCTAATGAATTTACTTTTATTGACTTCAGTTGGTTGCTTAATTTCTAGAATTAGAAAATGGGAGAAGATAATCTCCAAGGTTTCCTCTAACAGCGTGCGAGGTAATTTGGGTCTGTCCCGCTGGATTTAGTGCTTGGAAGCTGTCTAGAATGGCTCAGGGTTGGCCAGTTGAGAAGATGGAGTGGGGAGGGGTGTGAACTCTGGGAGAGGGGACAAAGATAAAAAGTTTCATCTGGAGGTTTAGAAGGCAGTGGAGATCCATGTCGTGGTATCTGGGGTCATTTGGATTAGGCTTGGTTATAGGTAACAGTGATTCACAGAAAGGTATTAATAGACATAGATTTAAGAATTTACCTGCTATACAGAGTCCCAGTACATGCTCCAGGTGGGATAATGCTTCTTTAGTGTTTATCACTCCAGAGCTGTGCTGTTCAATGTGGAGCCACTGACCCTGTGGAATTCTATAATCAGATTCTAGAGAACCAGCAGTGGGGATCTCTACTTGAGTGTAGTGAAGTTCCATTCCCCAGTATCCTGGAAACCATGAACCCATGCCTGCCTCCTCACCAGATGCAAATTGTTGGGACAAAACAATTGCTGATTGTTTATTGTGTCCTCTGATGAATATGAGTCACTTTCCTGAGCATAAGTTCCTCTAACAGGACAGGCCTCAACTGTTTCTGCAGAGCCTGAGGCTCAAGTGGGAAGTTGGAACTGGAGAGGTTGGCTATTTTTATTCCCTCTGTTAATAGTGACTATGATAGTAGCTGTGTTTGCCGATACTTCTTTAGTGTTTATCACTCTAGAGCTATGCTATCCAACGTGTAGTCACTGGCCCAGTGTAATTAAGCAAACTTAAAATTAAAATTTTAACTTAGTCATATAAACCACATTGCTAATGTTCAATGGCCACATGTACCTAGTAGCTTCCATATTGAGCAGCCCATATGTAGAACATTGCCATTTTCTCAGAAAGTTTGACTGGACAGTGATGCTCTAGTCTAGAACTCTATGTACATTCTCACATACTCTTGCATTGTTTTGGAGTGGAAATTATTATCCCTGTTTTTTAAATAAAAACATTAGGGTTCAAGTTGAATAACTGGCCCTGAATTCTAGTCTGTATGTCATATAAATGACACAAATGGGAACTCAGAAGCAGGTCTATTGGATTGTCCTTGAGCCCTTGACCAATCCATTGTACTTGGACTTATTAGTGGGTGGTAGCATACCACAAGTGTGCAAGATATCTCCCCTCCTGCCATGGAGCAAAAGGGAACCCTGTGTAGAAAGGAGGCAAAGAGGGGCAGGACTCAACATGGTCATAGAGATGCCCTGAAGGGTGCAGTGTTTGAGATCATCTACTGGGCACAGATAATTAGTCAGTTGCAGGTGTCCCTGTGATTTGGCAATGTATGGTCACTGGTTTTTGACAGAGTGGTTTCAGTATAGTGGAGGAGGAGAAAGAGTTCAGGGTTTTGAGGAGTAAATGGGAGATGAGGAAGAGGAAGAGAGAGACAGAGGCAGTGGCTGGAAAGGGGCATGAAATCCAAAGACAGGATATTTTTAGGCTTGAAAAGGTGTGGCCCTGCTAATGGACTCAGGTAAAACCTGTCTGTAGGAAGCAGGCTGGGAGTAACTTCAAGATGAGGAGGCAACCTGGAGACACCTTGCCCTGCCTAAAGGGGTGCTGACATCTTGTCCCAGTGACTGTTGCTAGGAGGCCATATTAGCTTTCATTTTCCTGAGTCCAGACATCTATATTTTTATATTCAATGTTCCTAATTATAAATACACTTAAAATAACAGAATATACCCTTTCCATAAAAAGCAAACATCCCATTGTAGAACAATGTGAATGTATTTCATGCCACAGAACTAAGCATTTAAAAATGGCTAAAATGGTCAATTTTACCAACCAACCAATCAGCCAACATAGAGCATGTGTCCTTGAGCCATTCTGGCACACAAGTTGTGCGTCTGACTCTGGGCTAGGGCCATAGATGTCGTGGACTTTTTACCTTGATTGTTCAGTGGAAACCTAATCTAAAGCTCAGGACACAGCTCAGAACAATAAAGTCACAATATGCAGAGGAAGGACCCAGGCATCAGAATTCTTTAAAATGAACAGGTGGTTCTTATGTACAGCCACATTGAGAGCCTCTGATATGGAAGATAAAGTAACTAGAGGATAGAGACAGGAAGGAATAACATAGGGACCTGTGTAGGAATCCATCCATTGCTGGGACTAAAGGAATTAAAGAAGATGGGTAGGTTGTTTTCTGATTAGGGGTGTTTTCTTAGGGATGCAAGGATATTGCAGCAAGAGTGATAGAGACTTCCATTGTGTCCAGTTGAGCTCAGTTGTTCTTTAATTTCTCCAGTTGTAAAGTGGGGAATGATATTTGCAGCCACCTAGGTTTATCATCAAGTCTTCCTATTTCTGAAAATCTGTTTACTCCTTGGGATTCATTTTGCACATGTCTTGTAAAGCGAAAGTGTCATCCTTGTTACAAGTGATAACATCTTAGGGATCACTTTACCTTTCCATTTCTGTCCCTGTACCACTACCAATAGAAGTTACTGAGAAATCAGAAAGTTCAAGAAATGGATTTGTGAAGAAAGAGATCAGGAAGAAGATTAGAACATAAATATATAGAGCCACTAGCAAAATTTTTAGTAAACTGATCGCCACCAAAAGATTAACTGAATTTGAACCATTATTTATTATCACTTTTAACCCAAAATGTTTTTTAATCTTTAATTTCATGTTTAATTCATGAAAATAAATTACAGAACAACTTTTTAGAAATATTTCCCAATAATTAGAAATAAGAACACATTAAACTTCACTTTCTCAGAGTGACACTCATAATATATAACCCTATGTGTTTTCTTCATGCTACCCTTTGTTTTTATTCTCAAAAACTCACCAGTCCTACCCACAGATCTAGAATTTGAACTTTATTAGTCTCATATAGGTTTAGTAGTTTGGATCATCACCCTGTTACACTGGGGCATAGGACTGCATTCACAAATGCTTGGCTATGGCAAAAAATATTTTGCCACCATCCAGGGACAATCAGCAGAAACCTAATATTTAATTAAATTAAGATATCTAAATCTTCTGGTATAGGTTACCTGTAGCAAGATATTTTATTTTATTTTATTTTTTTATATTATTTTATTTAAATACGTTTCAAGTCATAGTACATATACAGAGCTCAATTTTTCCATTTCTCTGGTTGCAAACCAGATAGAGTCACACCATTTGTGTCTTCATACATGCACCAAAGGTAGTGATGACAATCTCAATCAACCATCTTTACTATACCCATTCCCCTTTCCCTCCCCCAACCTCCCCCCTGCTGCATCTAGAGTTCCTCCATTTCTCTTATGTTCCCCATTCCCACCCCCCTTATGTATCCTCATCCACTAATCAGAGAGAACATTCGGCATTTGGTTTTTTGGGATTGGCTTACTTCACTAAGCATAATGTTCTCCAGTTCCATCCATTTGCCTGCAAATGCCATAATTTTATTTTCTTTTATTGCTGAATAATATTCCATTGTGTATATGTATCACAATTTCTTTATCCATTCATCTATTGAAGGGCATCTGGGTTGCTTCCATAGTTTTGCAATTGTGAATAGTGCTGCTATAAACATTGAGGTGACTGCTTTATTGTAGTGTGCTCTTTTTAAATCTTTAGGGTATAGGCCGAGGAGTGGGATAGCTGGATCAAACGGTGGTTCTATTCCAAGTTTTTAAAGAAATCTCCATACCGCTTTCCAGATTGGTTGCACCAATTTGCAGTCCCACCAGCAATGTTTGAGTGTACCTTTTTCACCGCATCCTCGCCAGCACTTATTGTTGCTGATATTTTGGATAGCTGCCATTCTAACTGGTGTGAGATGAAATCTGAGCGTTGTTTTGATTTGAATTTCTCTAATGGCTAGAGATGTTGAACATTTCTTCATATATATATTTACTGATTGTATATCTTCTTCTGAGAGGTTTGTATTCAGCTCTTTAGCCCATTTATTGACTGGGTTGTTTGTTTTTTTGGTGTTAAGTTTTTTGAGTTCTTTATATATCCTGGAGATCAGTGCTCTCTATCTGATGTGTGTGTGGCAAAAATTTGCTCCAGAATGTAGGCTCTCTGTTCACCTCATTGATAGTTTCTTTTGCTGAGAAGAAGCTTTTTAGTTTAAGTCTATCCCATTTATTGATTCTTGCTTTTATTTCTTGTGCTATAGGAGTCTTGTTAAGGAATTTGGGGCCTAATCAAACATGATGGAGATTTGGGCCTACTTTCTCTTCAATTAGATGCAGGGTCTCTGGTCTAATTCCTAAATCTTTGACCCACTTTGAGTCGACTTTGTGCATGGTGAGAGATAGGGGTTAAGTTTCATTTTATTGCAAATTGATTTCCAATTTTCCCAGCACCATTTGTTGAAAAGGCTATCCTTTCTCCAATGAATGTTTTTGGCACCTTTGTCTAGTATGAGATATTTATATTTATGTGCATTACTCTCTGTGTCTTCTATTCTGTACCATTGGTTTACATGTCTATTTTGGTGCCAGTACCAGGCTGTTTTTGTTACTATTGCTTTGTAGTAGAGTTTAAGGTCTGGTATTGTGATGCCTCCTGCTTCACTCTTCTTGCTCTGGATAGCTTTGGCTATTCTGGGTCTCTTGTTTTTCCAAATGAATTTCATGATTGCCTTTTCTATTTCTATAATAAAGAATTCTGGGATTTTGATTGGGATTGCATTGAATCTGTATAACGCTTTGGGTAGTATGGCCATTTTAATAATATTGATTCTGCCTATCCAGGAACATGGGAGGTCTTTCCATCTTCTAAGATCTTCTTCAATTCCTTTCTTAAGTGTCTTGTAATTTTCGTTGTAGAGGTCTTTCACCACTCTTGTTAGATTGATTCCCAAGTATTTTATTTTTTTGGAGGCTATTGTGAATGGAGTAGTTTTTCTGAATTCTCTTTCAGAGGACTCATTGCTGATGTATAGAAATGCATTTGATTTATGTATATTTATTTTATATCCTGCAACTTTGCTGAATTCATTTATCAGTTCTAGAAGGTTTCTGGTGGAACTTTTTGGATCCTCTAAGTATATAATCATGTCATCTGCAAATAATGATAGTTTGAGTTCTTCTTTTCCTATTTGTATCCCTTTAATTTCCTTCATTTGTCTGATTGCTCTGGCCAGTTTCAAGGACTACATTGAATAAGAGTGGTGAGAGAGGGCATCCCTGTCTTGTTCCAGTTTTTAGAGGGAATGCTTCCAATTTATCTCCATTTAGGATAATGTTGGCCTTAGGCTTAGCATATATTGCTTTAACCATGTTGAGGTATGTTTCTACTATCCCTAGTTTCTCTAATGTTTTGAACATGAAAGGGTGCTGTATTTTGTCGAATGCTTTCTCTGCGCCAATTGATAGAATCATGTGATTCTTGTCTTTAAGTCTATTGATGTGATGGATCACGTGTATTGATTTCCATATGTTGAACCAGCCTTGAAGCAAGATATTTTAAGGAGTCTTATTTAATTGACAATCTAATTTTTTATTGATCCAATGATCTATTGCCAGAACTTATAAAAAATTTGCTTTAGAGTCATAGAATAAATTAAGGACATAGTGATTACATGCTCACAAATTAAACATAGATATGTTAATAGAAAAGATCTGTTAATCAAAACTACAATCATGTTAGAGTGTTTTAGAAAAAATATCTTTCACAGTACTACCTTAGTGAGAGGTTTTGTACCTTTCCTTGGACAACGTGATCGTTTTCTTCCATTTTAACATGGTGCTTTAAAAAGTGAATATTACCCAATCCTTTAAAATTGTATTTTTCTTTAAAATGTTATAGTCAAGTATTTTAGCCAATGTATATTCATGATTATAGGATTATTAACAGAAGCACAACAAAGTTATCTATACGATTCCAATCTTTTTACCACTATATGCCTTTTATTTATTTATTTTTGGAGCACAAATTTTCATTTCTCTGCTTGTATGTGATGTATATTTCTTCTGAGAAGTGTCTGTTCAGATCCTTAGCCCATGTATTGATTGGGTTGTTTGTTTTTTTGGTGTTAAGTTTTTTGTGTTCTTTATATATCCTGGAGATTAGTGCTCTATCTGATGTGCGTGTGGCAAAACTTTATTCCCAGAATGTAGGCTGTCTGTTCACTTCATTGATTGTTTCTTTTGCTGAGAAGAGGCTTTTTAGTTTGAATCCATCCCATTTATTGATTCTTAATTTTACTTCTTGCACTATAGGAATCTTGTTAAGGAAGTAAGGTCCTATGCCGACATGATGAAGATTTGGGCCTACTTTTTCTTCTATTAGAATAGGGTCTCTGGTCTAATTCCAAGGTCCTTGATCCACTTTGAGTTGAATTTTGTGCATGGTGAGAGATAGGGGTTTAGTTTCATTTTGCTGCATATGGATTTCCAGTTTTCCCAGCACCATTTGTTGAAGAGGCTATCTTTTCTCCAATGTACATGTTTGGCACCTTTGTCTAGTATAAGATAACTGTATTTGATTGGGTTTGTCTCTGTGTCTTCTATTTTGTACCATTGGTTTACATGTCTATTTTGGTGCCAGTACCATGCCATTTTTGTTACTGTAACTTTGTAGTATAGTTTAAGGTCTGGTATTGTGATGCCTTCAGCTTCATTCTTCTTGTTAAGGATTTTTCTTTGGCTATTCTGGGTCTCTTATTCTTTCAAATGAATTTCATGATTCCCTTTTCTGTTTCTATAAGGAATGATGTTGGGATTTTAATAGGAATCACATTGAATCTATATATATAATGTTTTGGGTAGTATGGCCATTTTGACAATATTGATTCTGCCTATCCAAGAGCATGGGAGATTTTTCCATCTTCTAAGGTCTTGTTCAATTTCTTTCTTTAGTGTCCTGTAGTTTGCATTGTAGAGGATTTTCACCTCTTTTGTTAAATTGATTCCCAAGTATTTTATTTATTTTTTTTGAGGCTGTTGTAAATTGGGTAGTTTTCCTATTTTCTCTTTCAGAGAATTCATTACTGATGTATAGAAATGCAATTGATTTGTGTGTTGATTTTATATCCTGCTACTTTGCTGAATTCATTTATTAATTCTGGAAGTTTTCTGGTGGAATTTTTTGGATTCTCTAAGTATAGAATCATGTCATTGGCAAATAATGATAGTTTGAGTTCTTCTTTTCCTATTTGTATCCCTTTAATTTCTTTCATCTAATTGCTCTGGCTAGTGTTTCAAGTACTATGTTGAATAGCAGTGGTGAAAGAGGGCATCCCTGTCCTGTTCCCATTTTAATGCTTCCAGTTTTTCTCCATTTAGGATTATGTTGGCTTTGAGTTTAGCATAGATAGCTTCTACAAAGTTGAGGTATGTTCCTACTATCCCTAGTTTTTCTAGTGTTTTGAACATAAAAGGGTGCTGTATTTTGTCAAATGATTTCTCTGCATCAATTGATAAAATCATATGACTCTTGTCTTTAAGTCTATTGATGTGATGGATTACGTTAATTGATTTCCATATGTTGAACCAACCTTGCATCCCTGGAATGAACCCCACTTTATCATGGTAAACTATTTTTTAAATATGTTTTTGTATGTGATTTGCCAAAATTTTAGCATCTATGTTCATCGGGAATATTGGCCTGAAATTTTCAATTTTCTTTCTTTGGTGTGTCTCTGGTTTTGGTATCAGGGTGATGCTCACCCCATAGTATGAGTTTGGAAGGGTTTCCTCCTTTTCTATTTTGTGAAATAGTTTGAGGAGTATTGATATTAATTCTTCTTTGTAGGTCTTGTAGAACTTGGCTGAGAATCCATCTGGTCCTGGGGCTTTTCTTGGTTGGTAGGCTTTTGATGGCATCTTCTATTTGTTTGCTTGAAATTGATCTGTTTAAGTTGTGTATGACCTTCTGATTCAGTTTGGGTAGGTCATCTGCCTCTATAATTTGTCAATGTCGTTAGGGTTGTTTACATTACTGGAGTATAAATTTTCAAAATAGTTTCTAATTATCCTCTGTATTTCAATAGCATCTGTCGTGATATTTCCTTTTTCATCACAAATTTTAGAAATTTGGGTTTTCTCTCTCCTTCTTTTCATTAGGGTGGCTAAAGTGTTGTCAATTTTATTTTTTCAAAGAACCAGCTTATCGTCTCATCAATTTTCTGAATTGTTTCTTTTGTTTCAATTTCATTGATTTCAGCCCTGATTTTAATTATTTCCTGTCTTCTACTTCTTTTGGTGTTGGTTTGTTCTTCTTTTTCTAGGGCTTTGAGCTATAGTGTCAAGTCCTTTATTTGTTGACTTTTACTTCTTTTAATTAATGAGCTTAATGTAATGAACTTTCCTCTTAGCACTGCCTCCATAGTGTCTCAGAGATTTTGATATGTTGTATTGGAGTTTTCATTTACCTCTAAGAATTTTTTTTTATCTCTTCCCTGATGTCTTCTGTTATCCATGTGTCATTCAATAGTGTATTATTTAGTCTGCAGGTGTTGGAGTAGTTTCTATTTTTTACTCTGTCATTGATTTCTAATTTTATTCCATTATGGTCAGATAGGATGCAGGGTAGTATCTCTATTTTATTTTGTATTTGCTAAGACTTGCTTTGTGACATAACATATGATCTATTTTGGAGAAGGATTCATGTGTTGCTGAGAAAAAAGTGTATTCACTCATTAATGGATACAATACTCTGTTAAGTCTAAATTATTGATTGTTTTATGGAATTCTATGGTTTCTTTGTTTAGTTTTTGTTTGGAAGATCTATCCAGTGGTGAGAGAGCTGTGTTAAAGTCACAAATTATTATTGTGTTATGGTCTATTTGATTCTTGTAGTTGAGAAGGGTTTGTTTGATATACGTAGATGCCCCCATTGTTTGGGGCATAGATATTTATAATTGTTATGTCTTGTTGATGTATGATTCCCTTAAGAAGTATGAAATGTCCTTCTTTATCCCTTTTCACTAACTTTGGTTTGAAGTCCACTTTATCTGATATGAGGATGGGAACTCCTGCTTGTTTATGGGGTCCATGTGAGTGATACGTTCTTTCCCCACACTTTCACTTTCCTTCTGTGGATGTCTTTTCCTGTGAGATGTGTCTCCTGAAGACAGCATATTGTTGGGTCTTTTTTTTTTCTTTTAATCCAGTCTGTCAGTCTATGTCTTTTAATTGATGAGTTTAGGCCATTCACAGTCAGGGTTATTATTGAAATATGATTGGTAATCCTGGTGATTTTTTTTTAACCTTGACTTAGTTTCTCCTTTGATTGGCCTTTTCTTTAGTGTAGTTCCTCTCTTTGCAGATTTCCATTGTTGGTTATCATTTCCTCCTCATGGAATATTTTGCGAAGGATGCTGTGTAGTGCAGGCTTTTTTGTTGTAAATTTTTTTAACTTTTGTTTATCATGGAAAGTTTTTATTTCATCATCAAATCTGAAGCTTAATTTTGTGGATATAAGATTCTTGGTTGGCATCTATTTTCTTTCAGAGCTTAGTGTATGTTGTTCTATGAATCCTGGATTTTAGGGTCTGGGTTGAAAAATCTGCTAAGATCCGAATTGGTCTCCCTGTATTTGTAATCTGATTCCTCTCTGTGGTGGCCTTTAAAATTCTATCCTTATTCAGTATGCTGTGCATTTTCATTATAATGTGCCTTGGCGTCAATCTGTTGTAATTTTGTACATTTGGTGCCCTATAAGCCTCTTGTATTTGATTTTTCCAATTCATTTTTCATGTTTGGGAAATTTTCTGATATTATTTCATTGAGGAGATTATGCATTCCTTTGGTTTGAAACTCTGTGCCTCCCTCTATTCCCATAAATCTTAGATTTGATATTTTGATGCTATTCCATAATTCTTGGATGTTCTGTTCATGGTTTCTTACCATCTTCACTGTGTGGTCAACTTTATTCTCAAGATTGTATATTCTGTCTTCATTATCTGAGACTCTGTCTTCCAAGTGGTCTAGTCTGCTGGTGATGCTTTCTATCCACTTTTTTATTTGGTTTATTGTTTCCTTCATTTCAAGAATTTCTGATTAGTTTTTTTCACAATCTCTAGCTGTGTCTTAAAGTAATCTTTTGCTACCTGTATTTGCTCCCTTATCTCTTTTTTGAGTGATTGATGGTTGCCTTTATTTGTTCTCTTATTTCTTTGTTGGAGTGATCAATTTTTGCCTGTATTTGCTTGCTTAAGTCATTCCTTAATTCGCAGATCATTTAAATTGAGTACATTCTTAATTCTTTCTCTGACATTTCATCAACTGTGTTGTCAATGGATTCTATTATTGTAGTATCTTGGTTTATTTGGGGCACTTTCTTCCCTTATTTTTTCATGTTGATTATGCATCTTCCTTTCTTGTAATGCCAATCTGAAGTATTTCCGTTTCTATCCTATAATCTTGTAGTAACACCACAGATTACCTGTCTCTCATCTTGGAGTTCACTTCCAGTCCCCAGCAGGGGACTACTGCCACTAAAGGTGGTGGCAGCAGTAGTGGAGGTAATTCAGGATGGCAGTGGGAGTGGCCCATGATGGATGCAAACACTTTCAGAGATGGGGCTAAAAGGGTGGGACTTATAATGGCTTTGGGTTGATTCATCAGAGATACAGCGCTTTGGCTGGCTGCTGCCTCCAGGCCCTGTCTGTTGACCCAGCATAGAAGCTACTACATGGGAAGAGCTATAGGAATGGTTGTAGTGTCCCAAGATGAATACAGGAAGGGAGCAACAGCATGGATCTCCATTCTGTGCAGGGGCGGTCCTGGGCCTGGGCTCTCACACAAACATGTGAGGGCAGTCCTGATCTTGGCCTGGATGCCCTCAGGGGTCCCAGTTGGTGGGCCTGGGCCTGTGCCTGGGCTCCCGCGATCGACAGGGGCTCTGGCATGGAACTGGGGGCAGTCCCGGGCCTCAGCTGTAGGGGTCCCAGAGGTAGTCCTTTGCCTGGGTCTGGGTTCCTCTGTGGGTTGGCGGATTGGTGCTTAGCAATCTCAGATCCTGACCTTGGCTGGGCTCCCACAGAAGTCCCTGAAGGTGGTCCTGGGACTCAGGTGGGGAACTGGGGGTGGTCCTGGGCCTCACTTAGGCCTGGTCTCCTGCAGGGGTCCCCGGAGGCAGTCCTTCACCTAGGTCTGGGTTCCCCTGTGATTGATGGCTAGTAGTCTCGGGTCTGACATTGGCTGGGTCCCGCGGCAGTCCCTGAAGGTGGTGCTGGGCCTTGGCCTGTGCTCCTAGGGCTCAGTCATCAGGGACTCTGGCCCCAAAATGTTAAAAATTCATCAATTACCAAATATTCAAAGTTATGCTTTTGGAGTAAACAAAGCCCTGAAGCATTTCTCAGAAGGAGCATTTTTATTAAGGGGTAGTATATTTATGTGTACTAAAAACTAGAGAAGATTTTGGATAATTCAGGAGGGAGATGGAAGTTCATTTCCCCATACACCCGAATGTAATGTAATTTAAAGTTATATAAGCTCATGTCTAAAATATTAGTTTAATATGAGAACAGGCCCCTTTGCAACCTGAGATGTTGTTCATTCAGCTTTCCTTGTCATGGCAAGCAATTGTTTGTAATAGAGCTTTGCAGTCCTTTGATTCAATTGGTTTTGCACCAGCCTCTAATCAAGAGATGCAAATGCTTTCTCGTCAAGTTTCACTAGCTTAGATCTGTCTGCAGTGGGAGATTTTATATTGATTCCCTGTAATTTGAGATGCTTCCTTGGGTGTGTGCTGGTGAGCTGGGAACACGCCAGGGGCTGAGATTCTGCATGGGGATCAGCTGTTGGAATGAGGATCTGGGGAGTCTAGGCAGCCTCAGGAAATTGTTGCTTAGTTATTGTGGACCTTTAGGGATGAATTTGCATCTTGCCTAACACCTAACCAGTGAAAGAAACTTATGAAGATGAGGCTAATGTAGTAATACCTTTTTAGATAAGAGATGAAACAGATAAGGGAATTTTATGGATGCACATATAGTTCAGATACACAGCTAAGAAATAGAAAATAAATTTATTTCACTAATGGAGTCTTTTACCAGCTTCCTGGTCTCAGAAAAAGATCCCCCAGCAAACTCTGGGAAGTAGGGGGCCACAGGTGTGAAGCAAGTTAGATTTGGCTTATTGGTGATGGGGATAAAGTCATCCATAAATCTGGGTCAAGATGTGATGAGGGCTGAGTCTTCTGCTCCAAGTGTCCTCTATTTGGGAGTCCATAGGACTCAGGCAGGGGGAGGCTGGTTGGGATGATGAGGGTGAATGAAAGCCACCTTGCACTTTCTATTGGGGTGACAGTATGAGGGGCAAGGATGGGTGGACAGGGAGGCATGTGCTCCTCCTGGGAGAGCCTGTTAGGTGGGCTTCTTTATTTTCTATGACTTACTTTTGACTCTG
The DNA here is from genome assembly GCA_004024805.1 of Geosciurus inauris. Taxonomy (NCBI): domain Eukaryota; kingdom Metazoa; phylum Chordata; class Mammalia; order Rodentia; family Sciuridae; genus Geosciurus; species Geosciurus inauris. The sequence goes on from PVHX01007955.1 coordinate 51,930, forward strand.
AACAATTTATTTACTCTGGGCTACCAGGAGATTCAATCTTTCTTGCTTTATAGCTGCTGATGGCTCTGTCTCTGATGGCTGGGCCATTAGTGTGAACTGTGCCTACTGCATTGTGGGTATACCTGTAGGCCCAGTACCTGATGATCACCACTGTACAGGAACACTGGGCCATCAGTGCCAGGTCATCTCATTTTCCCCCTTAAGTTGGGAATCTGGATATTTTATGTGGATTTCCTTGATTTATGCTTATTGAAATTATTACATGGTGAAGGTCATATAAAATGCCTCTATAGGATATATTTGGCCCCTGCTCCTGTCTTCTCTGTTCCTGCCATTCCTCATGAGAGGCTTGTGAGGAAAGAGGGCACTGGCACTTTCTCCCTGTGAGGTACTGTGCTTTGGGATGAGACCTCACTGAGTCATTCAACATTTACTGACTGGCCACTCCACGCCAGGCACAAGGCTGGTAGAGACCTAGGGAAATCCAGGCAGGTGAGATGGTAGAGGTCTGGGATATTGGAAGGAGTTGGTCTGTTTTTGGAATGGTCTTTTAAAATGTGGGTACAGAGAGAGGGTCAATGGGTTGGGAGAGACAATGACACATTGACAATGACATTGTCACAGACAATGACAGGGAGAGGGTTGTGGCATTGACAAGCTAGATCATGGCTGGAGACTGAAGCTGTGGCTCAGTGGTTTGGGTTTCACTGTAAGTGTGAAAGGGACCTTCTTGGTAGAACAGTGAAATGATCATTCACATGTTTAAAAAATGACTCTGGCTGCTGCCAGGCAGAAGAACAACATGGGGCAGGAGGGCCAATGCATGTTTATCCTGTGGGTTAGAATTAGGCGGTTCATTTAAGACTGCCACTATATTAACTTGTGCAGGCAGATTCTGCTCTGGGTCACACAGGATAGGATGCCAGTGAACATCACAGGGTCATGTGTGTGTGAGGTGGACTGTCCTTCATTGTCCAGCACAAGCTGAACAGGTGTTTCTCTTGAGTAAGGATGTGATTTCTCCATTTTATTTCTACTAGTGATGGATCTTAGGTGGGCCTCTTTATTTTCTGTGACTTAATTTTGACTCTGAATGATTTCTTTACTCTGGGCTACCAGGAGATCCAATTTTAGCTGCTTTATAGCATTTATCCTCCTTCTGCTTTGTACACAGGCCCTGGGGTCAGAGTCAGCACCTAGGCACAAGGGACATCCTTTTGGTTATGAATCTCAGGACCACAGTCCTTACTTCTGAGATGTACAAGGTCATCTTGAGTCAGGCAGTGTGCTATCTGTATCCATGAACTTGTGCTTCCTGGGATCCCAGCCTGGGCCTGACTACAGCTGTTTCTTCCTTCCCAGTCTCTATTGGCATGAGAGTACACAGCCTTTCTACCTCTGTGAACCAAGTTCTCTCTATGTTGTGGCTTTGGAAATTTAGTTTGGACGGATTTCTCAGTCTCTAGGTTCTTCTTTGCAGTTCCTTCAGAAGTTCCTCCTCTCATCTAACTGACACTCCTTTTTCCTCCATGGGTTTTAGCATTTGGAAACCAAATCCAAGAAGGAATATGTCTTCCTGGCGACTCCTGCTCTTTGAGAGTCACCAAGCTGCCCAGGAGGGGAGAGCACTGGGCTTGCTTTGGGGAAGCAGAGAAAGAGAACATAGAAGAAAGAAACGCATTAATATTTCAACAAGTGTTCTTTCATGGTGGCACATCAGTATTACTGTTTGATTTCTGTTAGCCTTTTATTGCTGTGACTAAACTACCTGATGAGAACAATTTAGAGGAGGTAAGATTATTTTGCTCGTGGTTTTAGAGGATTCAGTCCATGGTTGGCTCCAGGGCAGAGGGTTATGGAGAAAAGTATGGCAGAGGAAACCCAGGGACAGACACATCCCCAAGGCCCAACCCCAGTGACCCACTTCCTGCAGCCATGCCTCACGTGCCTATACTCTTCACTACCCCCCGGGAATCCATTTGAATTATTAATCTATCAAATGGATCAATCTCCTGTTGAGGTCAGAGTCCTCATGATCTAGTCTTTACCTCTGAACACTGCTGCATTTCCCAGCACGTAAGATTCTGGGGAGGGGGGATGATCCAAGTCCACACCATAAATTTCAGAGCCTAAAGGGAGCAGAAATGGGGACTGTGGGAAAGAGAGAGAGGGGAAGGGGAAGCCAGGACCCACCTGGGCCAAAGATCCTTTGCCAACTGGGGCAACAGAGAGGAAGGGAAGTAGGCTGAGGGGACAGAGATGTTTCTGATGGCTGCTCACAGATGAGGAACAGGACACTGTCAGCAGAATTTCACACTGGGAACTGATTCCACACTTGTCATATTCCTAGGAAGGTGCTAACGAATATTCTTTGATGACTGTCTCTTCAGTGGTTCACGGCCAACTCCAATAGCTTGGGTTATGCTCGGCCATTTATAGGACTTGGTTTGGCCATCCCTCCTCTGCTTTCCCAGGTCCTTGGAAAACTCCAGTCTTGGTTGCTCTTTTTATTTTTTTAAATTATGGCAAAATAAACATGACATAATATTTACTATCTTAATCATTTCTACATGCCCAGTTTTGTGTGCAACCATCACAACCACCTATATCTAGAATACTTTTTGTTTTGCAAAACTGAAACTACTTGTAAAACAATAAATTACCATTATCCTCCTCCAACTTCTGTCTCTACTCTGTATGAATTTTAACTATTCTTGGTACTTCATATAAACAGAATCATATGGTATTTATCTTTTTGTGACTGGTTAGACTCTAACCATGGTGTCTTCAAGGTTCATCCATGTTGTGGCATGTACCAGAATTTCATTCCTTTTTAAAGCTAAATGATATTCTGTTGTATGTGTATACCACGTTGTATTTATCCATTCATCCATTGATGGACATTTGTGTGGATTCAGTGTTTTAACTATGTGAATATTGCTGCTCTGAATGTGGGTGTACAAATATATTGTTGAGACTCTGATTTCAATTCTTTTGGGTATATATTTAGAAGTGGGATTTGGGGACTATATGGTAATTCTATTTTTAATTTGGCAGTGGGGAGACTACTATAATGTTTCCCACAGAAATGATATCATTTTATAATCGTTAACAACGCACAAGGATTACAATTTGTACACATCGGTGTCAATATTTGTTATTTTTTTGTTATTTTTTTTATAGTAGCCACCTAATAGGCTGTAAGTTTTTATTTGCATTTCCTAATGGTTAGAGTCATCTTGAGAATCTTTTCATGTACTTATTGCCCATTTGCACATCCTTTTTAGAAATATCTATTCAAGTTCCTTATTCATTGTTTAATCAGGTTGGTTTTTGTTATTGTTTGTGGAGTGTTAGGAGTTCTCTATATATTCTGGATATTAGTCTCATATATATGATTTATAAATATTTTTTCCATTCTATGGTTTGCTTTTTTAATTCTATTGATAGTGTCTTTTTTAAGGGACTTATTTTAGTGAAGTTTTAGGTTCATATAAAAATCAAAAGGTAGTATCTTTTAATGAATAGAAGTTAAAAAATTTTTATGAAGTCTAGTTTGTGTTTCTTATTTTGCCTTTGTCCTGTGTGTCATGTTGAACACATCATTGCCAAGCCCAGTGTCATGAGGAGTTTTCCCTCTAATTGCTCTCGTGAACTGTGAGACCCCACCTTTAGGTCCTTGATCATTTTGAATTGATTTTTGAATATGGTGTTAGGTAAGGGTCTTACTGCATGTGGATATCCAGTTTTCTCAGCACCATTAGTTGAAAAGATTGTCTTTTCCCCTTAAATAGTTGTAGTACCCTTATAAAAAATCATTCAGGCACATATACAAAGGTTCTGGACTACATTTTATTTCACTGATCTGTATGTGTGTTTTTCTGCCAGACCACAGTGCTTTGATCATCATAGCTTTATAGCAAATTGTAAAATCATAGTGTGAGTTCTTCAGCTTTGTTCCTTTTTTCAAGATTGTTTTAACTATTCACATTCCTTTTTGACATTCCATATGCATCTCAGGAAGGATTTTAGATTTATGCAAAAATGTCCTTGATATTTTTATATGAATTATATTGAATATGGAGATTATTTTTAGATAGTGTTGATTACTTAAAATATTGTCTTCCATTTTATGAATGGGGAATGTCTATCCATTTATTTATATCTTCTTTAATTTCTTTCAGTATTGTTATATCATTTTTATACAAATCTTTTGCCTCTTTGGCTAACTCCTATTTTATTATTTTTGATATAATTACTAAAATTTATAATAAAATTTCCTCCTGTTATTGATTTCTAACATCATTGATTTCTAAGATCTAGTTTGTAAAATTTCTAGAGTTTTCAGTGTTATATTATAGAAATGTAACTGATTTTGTATGATGACTTTCATTCTGTTGTTTTTTCTGAATTCATTATTAGTTCTAACTATGATAGATATGGACCCTTCAGAGTTTGCTACATATAAGAGTACATTGTTAACAGAGGTAATTTTACTTCTTCCATTCCATGCCTTTTCTTTTTCCTGCCTAGTAGCTTTGGTTAGAACTTCCAGTACTGTGTTGAATAGAATAAGTGAGGGTAGACATCCTTGCTTTGTTCCTGATCTTAGAGGAAATTCTTCCAGTTTTTCACTATTGAGGATAATGTTTGCTGTGGATCTTTCATATATGGCTTTTATTGTATTCAGGCAGATTCCTTCTATTCCTAGTTTTTTGAGTTTTTATCATGAATGATATTGAATTTTTACAAGAGCTATTGTTGAATCAATTGAGATGTTTTGTTTTTTCCCCCTTTATTTTGTTAATTTGATGTATTGATCAGTATTTACATGTTTAACCATCCTTGCTTTTTAGGAATAAATACCTGTTGGTCATGATGTATATGTATGTTAAAATATGTTGCTGAATTTGGTTTCCCAGTATGTTGTTGAAGATTTTTGTGTCAGTTTTCATAAGGGTTATTGAGCTTTGGTTTTATTTGCCATATAGTTCTTTGCTTGGCTTTTCTGCAAAGTTTACAGTGACCTTACAGAATGAATTAGAAAGTGTTCTGTCTTCTTCAATTTTTTGGATAGTTTGAGGTAGAGTGGTGTTAGTTCTTTATATGTTCGGAAGAATTAAACAGTGAAGTTATCAGGTCCAAGGCTTTTCTTTGTTGGTAAATTTAGTCTTTGTACTAGTGGTGGGTGTATTCAGATTTTCTTTTTCTTCATGACTTAGTAAGTTTTGTGTTTGTAGCAATTTGTCATTTCATCCAGGTTAACCAATCTTTTGGTTTATAGTTGTTCATAGAACTCTCTTATAATCCTTTCTAATTCTTTAGAAACAGTGGTAATGTCCCCACTATCACTTCTGATGATAGTTATTTGAGGTTTTCTCTTTTTATCTTAGTCATTCTACCTAAAGGTTTTTTAATTTTGATGGTCTTTTCAAAGAACCAATTTTTTGTTGTTATTTTTCTAGTTCCTACTCTGCTTATCTCAATATATTTATTTCCTTCTGCTAATTTTATTTTAGTTTGTTGTTTTTCTAGTTCCTTGAGTTTGCTTCCATAAGTTATAAATATAGGTAATTCATCTTTAACATAAGCGTTCTTAGCTACAAATTTCCCCCTTAGCATTGCTGTATCCCATCTATTTTTGGATATCATTTCATTTTCTTTCAACTATAATTATTTTCTAATATTCTTTGTGATTTCTTGTTTGACCTATTGATTGTTTAAGAGTGTGTTGTTAAGCTTTCACAAATTTGTAAAATTTTCAGTTTTTCTCCTGTTATTGATTTCTTATATCATCCTATTGTGGTTGGAGAAGATATTTTGTATGGTGTCTGTATTTTTAAATAGAGTCTTAATTTTAAATTTGGGTCTTAATTTGTGGCCTAATATATGACCTATCCTTAGGTATTTTTCCAAGTGCACCTGCATGAATGTGTGTGCTATTGTTGTTGGGTAGTATGTTCTATATAAGTTTGTTAGATCTAGTTGGTTTATTGTGTTGCTCAAGTCATCTGTATAATATTTGATTATTAAGAATAAGGTGTTGACTTCTCTGACTATTGTTATAATACTCTCTATTTCTCTCTTCAATTCTGTCAATTTTTTGTTTATGTATTTTGATGATCTACTGTCATGTGTGTAAATGTTTATAGTTGTTATATAGTTTGTCTTTGGTAATTTTTTTTTTATTTAAATATTTTTCTTCTCTGAATCTAGTTAGCTTCCCCTAGTCCCTGTGTTGACACTGTTCACATAGGATATATTTTTCCATTTACTTTCAACTTATGCATGTCTTTGGATCTAAAGTAAGTATCCTGTAAACAGTATAGAGTTAAATCAGTTTTAAAAAATCCATTCTGTCAGTCTCTGTCTTTTAATTGGACAGTTTAATTCATTTACCTTTTAAATAATTAATGATAAGGAAAAACTTCTATCATGTTGCTATTTGTTTTCTATATCCCTTAGGACTCTTTTGTTCCTCATTTCCTGCATTTATATCTTCTTTCATATTTAGTTTATTTTTTTGTGGTCAAACATTTTAAATCTCTTCTCATTTCCTTTTATGTATATTACATTGCTATTTTCCTTGTGGCTGCCTTAAGGATTATACTTAACACCCTAAATTTGTATCATCTTCAGCAGTGTATAAAAACTGCTTTTTTACAGTCCTTTCTCTACCCTCTTCAGTGGTTTATGTCACAAAATTACATCTTTATACATTGTATGTCCAGATACATAAGCTAATAGTAATTTTTGATATATATCTCTCTTAAATTATGTAGAAAGGAAAATGTCAAATTGCAAACCAAAGGTATAAGAATATTAACATTTGCCCACATATTTACTCTTATGGTGATCTTTTTCTCTCCATGCAGCTTCTAGTTGTTTTCTAGAGTTCTTTCATTTTAACTCATAGGAGTCTCTTTAGAATTTCCTATAGGGCAGATCTGGTGGTGATGAACTTCCTTGGCTTTTGTTTATTTTGAAATATCTTAATTTACCCCTCACTTTCAAAGGACAGTTTTGCCAGACAGTTCTTGGTTGGCATTGTTTTTGTCTTAGCATTTTCAATGTAGTAGCTTTTTGCCTTCTGGCCTCCAGTGTTTCTCCTGAGGAATCTGCTAATTATTTTATTGCGAATCATTTGTGTATGACAAGTCATTACTCCCTTACCACCTTAAGTTCATTCTTTGAATTTGGTATCTTATGATTTGATTATAATGTATCTCATTGTAGGTGTCTTTAAGTTTCTCTTACTTGGAGTTTTCTGAGCTTCTTAGATGTTTATATTCAGCACATTCATAAATTTGGGTAACTTTTGGCCATTATTTCCTCAAATATTCTATTGGTCCTCTTCTCTCTTTCTTCTCCTTCAGGAACTCCCACAATGCATGTGTTGGTTCACTTGATAGTGTCCCACAGGTCCTTTAGGCTCTCTTCACTTTTCTTCAATTCAACCTTTGTTTTTTTCTGTTCCACAGCCTCAATAATTTTTATTGTGTTAGCTTTAGATTTATTGATTATGTTTTCTTCCTGCTCAATTATGCCCCTGAATCCCTCTAGTGAGAGTTCAGTTTTGGTTATTATACTATTTAGCTTGAGAATTTTTTGGTCTCTTTTTAGGTTTTCCTATCACCTTAGTGATATTTAAATTTGCTGGTACAAAATTTTCTTGCCTTTCTTTACTTCTTTGAACATCTTTAAAACAGTTGTTTTAATGTCTTTTTCTAGTGAATCTGCCATTGAGTCTGTCTTAGGGACAGTTTCTCTTGCTTTTTCGTTTTCTTTTGAAAGAGCTGTGGTTTTTATATTTGTTTGCATACTTTGTGATTTCTTTTTGTTAAAAATTGAACATTTGACACTACAGTTTGGTAGATTTAGGAATCAGATTCCCACCACTCTCCAGTCTTTGCTGTTTTTTTTTGTTGTTGTTGTTTGTTTTGTTTTGTTTTGTTTTAACCACTGTAGGCTGTCTTGGTGCCGAAGGCCAGCCTGAGGTATAAACTTAAGGCCTTATCAAAGCCTACATCTTTCCCTGGGCATGTGTAGTGCCTTTCTAATTTTCCCCATATATGCTGTTGCTTTTAAATGTCCTGGTCTTAAATATCTGTTGCACACATAGGGGAAAAAGAGAAAAATGAAATAGATAAAAGGTGTTGGCTTTTTAAATCCCCTTGAAATCACTTCCACTAGAGAAGTGCAACAACTATGCCTGCTGCTTCTGTGTCTATGCCTCCCTGATCAGAAGCAGCAATCAGTAATCAGAACACTTATATTCAATATTTGGAGGACAGACTCTATTTGTTCTGGCTCCCACAAGATGCATGCAGCAACTCCAGGAATACATGCATGGTTACCTGCCATGGGCTGGGTGTAAGGAATGGGTTGCTGCCACTGAACTAAGATCTGAAATGGACTGTAATTAAAGATGATTTACAGTCCAAGACTTCCCCGGGATGTTGCAATTGTTCAGTAGACTCCAGAGTTTCAAAATAGTTACATTGAACAGATTATGCAAGTGTAATTGTTTGGACAGGGAGATGGATTCCTGATACGTCCTACTCTGTCACCTTCCCAGAATCTTCTCCCTGGCTCCTATGCTACCACAGCAGGTCACTTACCATGGGATATGTAAAATGTCAGTGTCTTTTGGTTGGTGGCTTCCACTCTCACTAATGCCTAGAAGCTCTTTGGGAGCAAGGATGTCATGTTTTTTGCCATTTTATGTCGTGTGCCTTGCATAGAGATGGTGCACTATTCTGCAGTGTCAAGGAATGGCTTTCTGACAGGTGACACTTGAGTAGAGACCCAAAGGTGACTCTTCCTACCCATGTTTGGAGTCTTGTCTTCCCTTTCCTTCTCATGAATCATAATCTCCTTTTTTGACTTTTGCTTCCTGTCCTGACATGCCTCAACGGCTCCATCTCTGCATCTGGTGAACCTTCCTGAGAGCTCCCTACTCTTGCTTTCTTCCTTTCCTCCTTTCATAAACCAATGCAGGCTGGTTTGAACTCCACTGGGATGATTTTTGGCAAGGTCTCTAAAAGCTTGCTTAATGCTAAATCCAATGGACTATTTTCAGTTCTTTTTCACTTAACCTGTTGGGAACATTCATTGATAGAACTCTTCTTTAAATTTCTGGTTTCTTTTGCATTTGTCATGAGACCTAGTATCACAGTTTCTCCAATTCTTCTTTCTCAGTCTCCTTTGTAGACCCCTCCTTCTCTTAAATGGCTCAGTCCTAAACCCTTTTCTCTTTTCTTTTAGTATGCTAATGCTGGTTGAATAAAAACAAATAATTATTTCTATGGTTTAAATAACCTTTTGCAAACTGAACATTTCCAAGTCTCTATTTCCAGCCAGTATCTTTTACATTTCCCACAGATTCTATATATCCAGTCACTTACTAGTATTTTGTCTCGAATGTCTCTCACACACCTTGGTATCAGCAAGTCAGAACCAGCTGCTCTTCCTGCAGAGATTCCCACTTGGCTGATGAGAACACTGCCATCGTAGATAGCCATGACTCAAGTCCCAACCTGGATATCACCCTTGTCCTCACATTTGAGCCATTACCCAGTTTGCCATTTCTGCTCCTAAATAGCCGCACAGCTGTCCACTTCCCTTTCTCTCTGCTGCTATTGTCCGTTTTGCTGGGTTCCCTCTACTAGCCTCCTCATCCTTGTCCCCTTCTTATTCCTTTACCTCGCCCACTCTGTCTCATCTCAGGATGTGGTCAGAGCTAAGTTCCCAAAGCACAGACTTGGTTATGTCAAGGCTCTGCTGAACTCTGGTCCTGCAGATCAGGTCAGGCTTCCTAACCTGGGCCTTTACTCATTGCATTCCCTCTCACAGTCTGCTCAGGCCATACCCACGGCCTTCATTTCCTGGAAAACTGCTATTCTTTGCCTCTTTATTGCTGTACTTGTCATAAGAACTTTAGCTTTTATAATGAAGGAGATGGAAAGACATTGGAGTGGTTTGAAAGAGGAGTTACATTATGTAATTTGTACTTTTAAAAGACCCTCTGGCTGTAGACTATAGGGTGGGACCTGGGAGACTCTGCAGGCAGTGGTTCCAGGCATCCCACTGAGAGAAGATGGTGGCATGGATTGGTGCTGCCCATGGAGATAGGGGAGGTAGTCAGACGCTGGACATGTTTTTGAAAGGATAACAGAGAACACTGATGACAGGTTGCATGTGGAATATGAGAGAAAGAAAGGAGTTGGTGGTGACTGCAGGTTATTTGCCCTGGGTCACTGGAAGGGTGAACCTGCCATTAACTGAAATGCAGGCAGATTGTGGGTAGAAAGGTTTGAACAGGGGTAGTGGGAGTGGAGAGATCAGCAGCTTAGTTTTGAGATCTGCTCAACATCTATGCTGACATGGTAAGCAGAAGAATGGCCCCCAAAGATCTCCACATGGCAACATGTTACCACATATGGCAAAAGGGACTTTGCAGATGTGATGAAGTTAGGGATGTTGAGACGGGAGATTTTCCTGGATTATCCAGGTGGATCCAATGAAGTCACAGGGGCCCTTATAAGAAGACAGTGGGAAACCTAATGATGGAAACAGAAGTTGGAGTGACAGGCTTTGAAGTTAGAACATGAGGCCACAAGCTAAATAAGCAATGCAGGCAGCTTCTGTATATTTTGTGAAATCCATTTTTCTACATCTGGCTTGAAAAGTCATGGAAATAGATTCTCTCCTAAAGTCTTCAAAAGGAACACTACTATGCTAGTACCTTAATTTTAGTCTGTTAAGATTTATTTCAAACTTCTGACCTCTAAAACTGCAGGATAAAAAAATTTGCATTAAGTCATTGTGACAATTAGTTATAGCAGCATTATGAAACTAATACAGTAAAGAAGTCCAGTAGGCTATATTATATATGTCTGGAGTGCTGGAGCTCAACTTCTTCACTTCCACTGTCACTTGTTACTAATCAAAATAACAGCACTCTTTTGGCAGCCTCCAACTATCTTAATAGTAAAAATCTGGAAATAGTTTTTAGAGTAGCTGAGTGGATTTCCTCTACTTTATAGCACAAGTTTCCTGCTTTTGACTGGTGACTCCTGTCCACAATATGACTGACATGCTGTATAACTATATGCTACATACTTTTTGCTTCATACAGATTTTTAATATGTATTGCAAGTGTTTTCATATTATAATAAAAGAGAAAAAGTTATTATCTGAAGCAGAAATTAATAGATGCAAGATGTAATACTTAACCAATAGCCAAGAAAGATGCAGGGAAAGTTACAGAGAGATACAAGGACTATAATACAATTGGATTTGAGTTTAGGGGAAAACATATCTTTAAACTATAGTAGTTAATTCCTATGACCACCACTATTATTATAGTCTAAGTCCAAAATGGTCACCAAGAAAAAATTACATTATCATTGATGCAATCTTTTAGAAAATAGGAAATTGTACAGTATATTTTACAAGCTATCTCTCAGCATAATTCAAACTTTTGAGTGCACTGCCTTAGATATGCTTCCGTTGCTAGAAAATTAACTTAGATGGAATACTTAGTTCTCCAGTGATGCTAGATAATAAATTATCATTGAACTTTAGCAGAGGATTCACAAATAGTAATGTGAGTAAGGTATTTAAAGATTAAATTCTAATGGGTACACAGGTCCTGTTGCAAAAGGCTTTATCTAAAGAACCATAAAAAAGATAGATCTAAAATCATCCAAGACTGGAAGTCCAGACTGAAAGTTCAGTACCCAAGTTAGACCTGAAGCAACAAGTTTGCTATAGCAGGTGGGGTAACTTTTTAAGTCTCTATAACAAGTAGTTATATTCTACCTTGTTCTTTTATAATGCCTTTGCATATATTAACTGATTTAATCCTCATAAAAACAATTTTGTGAGTGAAATACTGTTATTGTTCCCATTTTGCAGATGGCAGGATTGAGGCACAGAGAAATCAAGTAACAAATTCAAGTTCATCCAGCTGGTAAGTGTGTAGTCCAGTGTAGGGAGGCTGGCTCTGGAGCCCATACTCTTAACTGTGTGCTGCCTTGTCTTCACTCATCTTTCCACGTACACGTTTGAATTGCCTCTTTTCTACTCTGTGCCTTTGAAGTGTAGTCTGTGCGGATGGTGTTAATGGGATTTCTCTTTTAACATCTACTCTCCTAATTTAGGTCCTCCTCTTTAGCCTGGTCTGGGCCAATAGTTCATTTGTTCTTTGCTGACTTGGATCCTTAATCCAGTTGATATAGTACTGCCTTACCAGATGGCATCCTTCTTGTTTAAAACTATGTATCATTTTTCCATATCCTATAGAATAGGGGCTAATTCCCAAGCATGATATTTTCATCATTTAAGATTCCTGGTTGTGAGCAAGAGAAACCCTATCTGGTAACTCTGAGCAGAAGAGAGAGGCTGTGTGTGTTCCCTAGGGGATGGGCAAGAACCAGGGAACCTTAAGCAGGGGCAGCAGGACGAGTGAGGCCAGATGCTCTGCTTACTCCTGCTCTGCCCTGGTGTGACCCCCATTGCTGGGTAGGCTGCCATTGGTGGTTCCAGCTGTTGCAGCTGCCACTCACCAGGGCATCTCATATCCACTCTCACCATCATCATGGTCTCTGAGTCATGTGCTTGAGATTCAAATCCCAAGTGAGAGCAGACATTTGACCCAGCCTTGCTGGTTTTCCTAGGGGGAAACAAGGATGAGGCGCAACCTCATTTTGCTTCTTTAATGTAATATAAGTTCCTTACATCTGCCTAGACTAACAGCATTAAGAATTGCCTGAAACTTGGTTTGGTTCCCAGCAGCTGGAAATATCCCTACAGCTTGTTACTCTAACATTGTTGTCTGCAGCTCAGAAAGAATACACATGCATGTACATGTATATCCGTGTACATACCATGAACAGACATTTAACTGAAAAAGACTTCAGGAAATAATTCTTACCCAGGGAAATGTGAGCAACTAATATTTTCCATTATATTCTCATTTCTTAAAATGCTGGTCATAACTTACTACATTGATTCAAGTTTGACTCTGTAGCATTCTCTGAATAGTATTCTAAATACTTCCAATGAGTAGTTTTACTTAGATAAATGCTTATTTGTGTAACAGAAGAACCTTTTCACAATTCTAATCCTTAAATAGATGTTTGCAAAATAGATCCTTGAAGTTTGGCATTTATTACCTTGACAACAAAGTAGGCAAAAATGAGAAGAAAATATAAATCTGTTATGTGATAAAAAGTAGCACTTTGTAATTTCCAAACAGAATATCCGATTATATCATAAGTACTGAATACAATACTCTAGTATATTTGTTTATATACCTTGCCAGGAAATGATAAGAGTTTGCTAGGAAGTGATATGTTTTAGTGTTTTGTACTTCTTAGGCAGTAATAGTTCATCTTTTAACAAATATGAAGTGAAAAACTGCTCTGAATGAGGCACTATGTTAGGTATTATGTCAGATGCAGTGGTGAACAGGGTGGAAATCCTGGTCTCTAAGAGCTGAGAGTCTAGAAGAAAAGACAAGGATGTAGAAAATAGTCCATTATAAAGAGATAAGAATAAAAAAGAACAAATAAGATGCTTAGGAGTTCAGAGGAATGTGAACATCCAGTGCCAGCTGGGCAGGTTCTTTGGAACAAAGAAGGACAAAAGGACTACAAGCTGTTACCTGCTCCATGGTGCAGCTGATCAGGCCATGGGGATCTACATGGGCTTACATACCACAGGGCCTGTTTGCAGGGAGGATTCCTGTGCTGGCCCTCTTTGTTCCTAGTATCTAGGTCACCTTTGGCACCCAGTCAGTGATGAGTGGACAGATTAACCTTGTTTGGGCAGCAGACTTCCTATGGAGATGGTTAGAGCTCAGTGTTCTGGCCACGGGCTCCTGCATAGGCTTCTGTGGAGTCGAAGGGGGCATGAGACCTCTTTGGAGAAGTAATGCCAGCCCAACAGCCAGGGTGGGGCTAGCATTTCCAGGCATGGCTTTGATGATAGTATTTGCCCATTCTCAAATCAAAAATGATAGGTTTTATCTGCAAAGTTTGTTGAGTGTCTATTAGGTGAAAATTCTAGGCCCAACAGGGATCTACAGATGCGAAAAGGCAAGGATCCTACCCTAAAGAACTGTCCAGTTTTGCAAATAAAGTAGGATACAAATGAGGCATAAGCAAACCATGAGCAATAAAGATGGGAAAGTATAGTACTGTGGGAGAGATACAGTTTTGCAAATAAAGTAGGATACAAATGAGGCATAAGCAAACCATAAGCAATAAAGATGGGAAAGTATAGTACTGTGGGAGAGATACAGGCAGAGAACGTGTAGCCAGTGGCTTTGGCCACATCCAACTGGGGAACTCTGGATTGACTTTGGCAAGTATGAATCAGGCATGATGTGGTCTGTGTGTTACTCTTCTCTAGTCTTGATACCAGTATCTTGAAACTCTGCTCTTTCTTAATAAAATGGACCTAGTACTGTTAACCTATTGTATTGCACTCATCCAAGTCCTTCTTTGTACTGGGGGACTTACTGTTAAGTACAGAATCTGCTCTCCAGGAACATGCACCATGGAGATAATGTGGAAAAGGAACAGTAATATTTCATTAACATTTTCAAAATGAAACTATTTTTATGTCCTGCCAGATGGGCCATAGTAACAATTTTTTTGTCTGATTATAACCAATTCTTTTAAATATAAAATTCTGCCTAAAAGACACTCTCCAGGCCTTTACTATATAAAGAGCCAATCTCTGAACAGAGATGAAAAAGTTATCCTGCATTGACGGGCTCTACAAGTTATAGAATGGAGAGAAGGGTATGACATAACACGAGGGCAGGTGGAAAAAAGTCATCTCCAGGGCTGGGCTGAAAATGAGCAAAAGAAAAGGCAAAGTACCAGAGGAGGATGTGCCATACTACTGCAAAAGGGAAGTGCAAACCCTTCTACCAGAAGAGAAGGGAACCCACAAAAGCAGGAAGCCCGGAAACTCATTCTTGCTCTGTGGGTGTACTCCCTTCTGAGGTCCAGTCAGCCATGTAGCAGTGAGTCTGCACATATATGTTAGCGCAGTGGCATAATACTACCTATTATGTAATACCCACTAGGTGATGGGTGTGTTAGATGTGTTTTCTTCTAGTCCTCACAACAAAGCTACAAGCCACTATTTTTGGTTGCATTAAACTAAACACAAGGAGACAGGATGAGATTAGTGAGTTAGCACATGGCCGGAGGACAGAGGGTGCTGCCTTATCCTTATCTTAATCTAGCAGATCCTCTTTCCTGTCCTTGTGTTTATGGTGATCCTTATGAAGGTATTCTGAGAGGCCTAATGATAGGCAGATAGTTTTTAATTCTTTAACACAAAACGGCGAGAGCATGCTACCAGATAGAACATGCTAGATAATTCACATGCTGCTCCACAGGCAGCTAGAAAATCTTAAAATTTGTTTCAGAAGTGTCAAAGCACATGACTTTCCTCTAACATTGTGATTTCATTTTCATTCACTCATCTCAGAATTTCTTCAAAATCCTTCTTTTGCATTCAGGAACAGAAGGAATTGGCATCTCCATTTGCCTATTCAGCCATTGGGAAACCCTGGGTCTGCTCTGCTCCAAGCAAATCCGCCCCTCCTGCTAAATTTTTTTTTTTTTTTCAGATCCAGATATCCTGTCATTTCAACAAGAATATCTAACCTATAGCATCTCCTGGCAACCAATATAATGATCTCCCCAGACCCCTTAATTGTTAAATTTCAATTTAAACTGGGAACTTGTGAAGTCCATCTTTTTAATCAGTTTGTAGTTTTAGTCCTTCGTCACAATCGTCTAAATCTTCACACTTTGAAGTTTTCTCTAACTATTCCATAAGAAAACAGTGGTTTAAAATCTTTAAACATTTAATTTGATGATAAAGGGCTTATAACAAGAAATTTCCATCCTTTGCTATTCCTTTCCCATTCCAAGTCCCACTCCTCAGAGGCCACAGATTTCAAATCATTTGGCTGCTTTTTCCAATATCTAGTTTCACCATGCTGAGAATGTGCTGTTTGCATTTCTGTTTTTTTTTTTTTTTTAAACATCAGTTTTGGACATTTGCAGTGGAGAATTCAGCTTTTCACTGCACAACCCTCCTCTCCTTTCCTTCCCCCAGAATTTCAAAATTTGTATGTCAGCAGTAACTATTTACATATATAACTATTTCTTGAAATTTGCAGATGATTACATTAATGTGCTGTGACGATTCCTTTCTTTACTCATGCAACTTAAAAAATATTTCCCCCTAAGGTTAATAAATGCCACACAAAGCAGACATTGCTAGTTGCTGCCCATCAATCATTTCCTTTTCCTTTGTGCTGGCTAATTTTGTTCCTGTGTCCATCGCTTTACTACTTGACTTAGCAAGTCCTGACTATGCCAAGCCAATCTCCAGGTCCCATTCCCTGTCCTTCAAGGAGAAGCCTGTGCAGATTGCCTATAAGGAAGGTTTCTTTGATCTTAGGCAAACAAGGAAGAAATAGCCCCTTGTATCACTTGGAAAAAAGAGTTATAAAAATCTGCAGAACACTTAACTAAACACAAATATCCAAACTCCTCAAAGCCACCAGTTGTTATCACTGGATCCACTTTCTACAACCTCTGATCCAGTCTGAACTGATTCATTTCTGGGCCTAGTCACCACCTGTCCTGATTCTTCTGTCTTCTTTCTTTCTTTACATCATTATTTTCCAGAAGTAGACTCTTCAGTAGTTCAGGAAATATAAATATGCAATCATTGCCTATTGCCTATGAGGCCTGTTCCTTCGGGGGCCGAAGTAAGTGTAGATAGGCATGAGCCTGTGATGTGGGGCCATTACTTACACTGAGATCCTAGAATGAATTATCCTTTCTCTAGCAAGAATAGAAATGATTACTAGTAATGGCATTTCAGCCAATGAAAGACCATATACATATGTATATGTCAGCAGTAACTATTTACATATATAACTATTTCTTGAAATTTGCAGATGATTACATTAGTGTGCTGTGATGATTCCTTTCTTTACTCATGCAACTTAAAAAATATTTCCCCCTAAGGTTAATAAATGCATAATGTTTTGCATGAGATGACATCCCCTAGTGACATCATAGCTGTCTTAGTTTGGGCCACTACCTTCTATGATGTTCATACAAAAACAAAGTAGCCTAATGATGTATTTCTCAGAACATATCGGTTAAGCAATGCACGACTGTATTTGAATTATTTTATATTTGCAAATGTATTTATTCTGTACTCATTCTTGGCAATAGTTTAGCAGGGTATAGAATTTTAGGTCAAAATCATGGTTTCTTACAGCATTACCATGATTCCCCTGACTTTGAATGTTTATTTTTACTATTCATAAATCTGTTGCCAGTGTGATTCCTTTTATTTGTAATCTATTTTATCTCTATGGAAGATATTGGACTTTTTCCCAGTCTTAAAGCACTGAAATTACTTGATGTTCTTTTCCATGTACCAATTTTTATTTCCTAGGCCTTTGTGGCTCTTTAAATCTGGAGACTTATATTTTTCAGTGTTGAGAATTTTATTGTTTTGTTTCTTTGGTAATTTTCTCTTCTTCATTTCTCTATTCCTTTCCCCCTCTGCATATCTATTATAATTTAGAACTCCTAGATAGATCCTGTAATCATCTTATCTTTTCTCTGTTAATTTCTTCTTTTGGGGTTTTTACTTTCTGAGAGGTTTTCTATATTTTATTTTTAAAGTCCTTAAAGCTGCCTATTGACCTTTACACCCTAATCATAATATTTAATTAAATGAATGTATATTTAATTAAATGAATTCTCTGACTGTCCTTTTCTATAACACAATATTTTTCTTTACAAAAACTCTTATATCTCTGAGATAATTAGAATTTAAAATGTTTTTCTCTTTCAACTGATAAATTAATTTTTAAAACTTGGTAGAGTTGGTGAGCTGGGGTTGTGGCTCAGTGGTAGAGCACTTGCCTAGCATGTGAGGCACTGGGATCAATCCTCAGCACCACATAAAAATAAATAAACAAAATGAAAGATATTTTAAAAAACTTGGTATAGTCATGTAGTAGAATATTACTCAGCAATAAAACTGGATGAACTATTGATACATATAATAATATGGATAAATCTTGGATGCAGGGTAAATTCTATACTAATATTAATAATATTGATATGAATATGATGCCATATCAAATCAATTATATTAACATAACAATATCGGTAATATTAACAATATAATAATATAATTTAAATTTATTTAAAACTGAAAAGAAGCCATATTAAAACTAAAGAAACTCATATTAAAACTGAAAGAAGCCAGATTTAAAAGGTAACATACTATATGATTATATTTATATGACATTCTAGGGAAAAACTAGTCAATATTTTCTAGTGGTTGTGGGGAGGGACTGATTATAAAGGAATACCCTGAGAGAGATTTTTGGTGTGATGCACCTATTCTATATCTTGAGTATATTAATGGTTTCTCTGTACATTTATCAAAACTCATAGAACTATATAGCAAAAACCTTGCTAAGTTAATTGCTTCAGGTATTTCATTGTGGTAACACAAAGCTGATTAATCCAAAATGTTATGGTAATACAAAACTGACTAATACAAGCCCAAATAGTAGACCTTGAATAGATTCTTCTGGTCAGTAGTTGGTATGTAGACATGCTAGTTCCAGATATTGGATAGAGAACTATCTAGGTTGATGATGGCCCTCTGTGAAGAACCATGCAGAGGGTCTAGTAGTATCTATGCCCCGATTTTGTGCCTGGCACATATGCATACATGTCATACATGTAAGGATGTGATTGTGAATCACTATGTAGAACTGAATAATTAACTTCTAAAGTTTTTTACTTAAAAGATAAACATAAGCATTATGACATTTCTTTGAGAGTCTTTGAGAGTCTTTGATTAAAATGGATGGCTTTGGGAATTTTATGTTATTTCACAGTGAATTTCTAAGCTGTGGTTTTGCATATTTAATTCACACCATTACAATTCATACTTACTCAGGTTTGTATTGGGAGTATTTGCTTTTTGTTGCTTAGGGAAGTTGTCCATTGTAACGAGTGTGTACAAAGCCTCAGCCTCCTCTAGGAAATGCTGGTAAGGTAGTTCCCTAACCTGAGGTTATTGATTGGAGGCTATTCAACACACTGTCAACAAGTTGCTGTTTCAAAAGCATTCATAAATTTTCTGTGGAATATAGGTTTTTTTTTTACTATTTCCCTTTAAGTTTTGAGGAAATATTGGAGGATTCTTACAGATTCGCTAAGATGATATTGTCCATTTATTTCAGTTGTACAGCAAAATCAATCTCCCTAACATATATCATTTATTTTTCTTCCATGTTTTCAGGCTGAGTTGGTGCCTAACTATATAATGTACTTTTTCCTTTTCTTTTCCCCTTCATTTATCTCTTCCTTAGAGATAAAGATATTCCAAGCATGACAATCCAAAAATGCCTGTTCTTTACATAGTGTAACTAACAAAAATACAGAGACTCTAATAAAAGGCCCTAGGACATGAAAGTATATACATTTCCATTTAGTTGGAAGTTTTGCACTCGCTTGTGCCATTAATTTATTTGCTTTCTCGTTGACCTTTTTTATTATTATTATTTTTTGCTCAGGCAGCATCACGGTGTTAAATATTTAGCTTAATCCTTCTAGCCATCTGTTTATTTGACAGAAGAAAGGTTATGAACTTTTGATGCAAGATAAAAGAAATTCACCTTCGCAGGTGGTGGGGATTTGAAAGAGCCCTGTGGATGGTGACCTAGTACAGTCTTTGGAGCTCTAGGTGATCATTACTTTATTGCTGATAATGTTAGCAATATTTCTTTCTTCCTTTCAGATAGCACACGATCCCTGAGGATTATAGCCTGTGGTCCCATAGATAAGCAAAGCTCATGTGCTGCCTCTGTCATGAATGCATTCTGTGGAGCTCTGATGCACAGGAGAGTCAAGCATTCCTACTGCTATAAAGTGAGCCCTCTTGGAGATGCTGGGTGGAGCAGGGCCCAGTAGCAGAGCTTGAGAGAGTATCTTTTTTTGTCCTCAGTTTGTACCAAGCCAGCCCCCAACTCCCCATGACCAGCCCCCCTGCAAATCAGCTTCCCTCTCTCCCTGCTCAGGTAGATTTGAAGAGATTCTTGTGGCTAAGCAGAGGAGACAGGCTGGGCCATCACATCAGGGGCAGAAGAAAAAGGAATGGAGAGGGTTTGTTGGGATTACTCAAAGTATATGTGGTTAAAAACGAGGAAGGAGGGGCTGGGGATATAACTCAGTTGGTAGAGTGCTTGCCTTGCATGCATGAGGCCCTGGGTTCAATCCCCAGCACCACCGAAAAAAGAAAAAGAAAAAAAAAAAGGAAGGAATAAATTAATGAAGTATTACCCTATTGTATTAATACTAGACCAGGTGAATAAATAGAAGGACATACTCTAAATCTAAGAGTGGGTCCAGCTTCAATTGCATTCAGGAGCCACCTGGGTAGCAGAGCCTGTAAAACAACCAGGCCCAGTTAATAGGCCCAGCAGCTGCTACAGAAGGGGCAAGCTCATGGCCTGCAATCAGACATTTGAATTTCATTAACTGCTGCCCACTCCTCCAATGTGACCGAAACAAAAACCTTATCTGATTCAGCCTCAAGAGATCCAATTAATATACCTGTATCTAAATATATTATCTTTTCCATAATTCAAAAACTGTTTGCCTAACAGATTTGGAATTCGTGTCTCTCTTTTTGATCTCATTTTAGTAAACACAAGCACAAAATACCGTTACTGGAACAGTTCCCATCTCATCTAGTAATTTTATAGATAGCATATTAATCTTCAAGGGGTTAGCTTTTCTCACTTGTCTCCCAAAGTCATGGCAGAGAATTTATCACAAGCTCTTGATGGTCAGGGCCGTGTTCTTGCTGCCTTTCGAAACTGTCAATCATTTAAACAAGATGAAAAAAATTTATTCCTCCTTCACCAGAAGAGATAACTCCTAGTTTTTCTGGCAAAAAAGATAGGGATTGCAAAGATAATTGAAATCCATAGATAATCCCCAGACCTCATTTTAGGTATTATTTTGCTCTCTTTCCTCATAAAATCCTTTTTAGAGCAAGCAGTGTTTGACAGATTTGAGTTTCATAGTGGCTTCCTTTCCTTTGCACTTCACCACTGAAGGAATATTGAGTAAATAGAGATTAAGGAAGTGGGTAACTGGGGGAACAGAGGGGTCATGCAACTCCAGCATCACCTGCAAACACAATGAAGTTCTGAATGAGGCATCCCTCTAGCATGTGTGCCAGGGGGCCAGCTTGAGTCTTTGTAAAACTGTACACACACACACCCACACCCACACCCACACACAGCAAGAAGAGCCAAAGATCTCTTCTCTCCTAAACCTTTTCAACTGCAATTTCTATCTCCTTCTTGCCGTGATATGGTGCTTGATATGTCTGTTTAATGGGACATTTTATTACACCCTGCCTTGCTTTTATCACCATTGTTGTTAGTTATATATAATTATATCCTTTTCCATCAGGAACTTGCAATTTCTGTGATATTAGGACTCTTCTTTATGTTTTATTTCCTATTGTTTCTTGCACTGTGTGCTTTTTAAAACTCACTGGATGCTCAATAAATTACGTCTATCTCAGAGCCTTGAGTCCTGTATCTGCGTTACTTGTTTTTCTTATCTTCCTAGTCCACAAAACCTGTTTCCTGTCTGAGGAGGTGGGTGAGCATTAGACTGAGACATGAGGAGCTTTGCCCCTACCCTGCACAGGGTCTGTAAGTAGGACTTGAGTAAATCATGCAGCCTCTTCAGTCTATAGTTTCCTGATGTACAAAATGAGAGGATTGAGCTCTCAATTCCTTTCCTCTTCTAATACTTAGTGATTCTGTGGTGAATATACTCTCAGCATGACATTACCCAGAGAGCTAAGTAAATTTGGAAAGATTCAATGATGCCACCCTATTAATTCATTCAGCAAATATTTATTGAGTATCCACAGTGTTCTGGATACTAGTCTGTTCACTAGGACCTGTGGTGAGTGGGATTTATCTTTATCTTAATGGAGCTCTCATTTATTGAGTGGGAAAGACAATAAACCAATAAGCAATACAAAGAATGCCTGATAAAGCCAGTGAAATAATTGACAAGGGGCTGGGATTGGGGATAGAGGATGACTGACACCCAGTCTTCAGAGGGAGGGCATGTTTAAGCTGAGATCTGAAATGTAAGAAGCATCCCACCAAATGTGGAGTCAGACATCGAAGATGCCAAGCCATGAGGACGCATGCAGACTCCAAGCAGAGAGGCGTGGGAGGCCCCTGTGGCTTGGGCCAAATGTCAGGGAGAGTGGCAGAAGGTGAGGGGATTTTAACAGGGTTGTAGGAGCACTGTCTGACCTTCAACCTCTCCCTTCCCTCTTTCTCCATTCTATGCTGATGGACTGCACTGCCTGACAGCAGTACCCCATTGTTGGTACCCCATTGTTTGTAACTCCAGGGCCATGATTGGTCTGAGGAGGACCATATATAAACTGTTGCACTTCCTGAAATAAATGGGCTTTGCATCTTACTCCAGCGGAGCAGTCTTACCAGCCCCCGGAGTCTGGGTGAAGTGACTCCGCGGACCATCACCCCCAACCATCTTCCCAGGGGACCCCATTCCGTCCTTCCTGGAGACCCCTTTTCATCTTGCAGGACCCCAACTCGGACCCCAACTGTCAGCAGACATACGCAAAGCACGGCATAAAACAACATTGGATGTAGTTTCACTTTCGTGCCTCATGGGTCTGCCATGGAGTTGGGGTCCCGCGGGATGAAGAGGGGTCCCAAGGAAGGACAGAATGGGGTCCCAGCGGGATGAGGGTTGGGGTGTTCGGTCTGCAGAGTCACTTCACTCAGTCTCCGGGGGCTGATAAGACTGCTCCGCCAGAGCAAGACGCAGAGCCCATTTATTTCAGGAAGTGCGACAGTTTATATATGGTCCTCGGACCAATCATGGCCCGGAATTTACAAACAATGGGTACCACTGTCAGGCTGTGCAGTCCATCAGCATAGAATGGGGAAAGAGGGAAGGGAGGGGTTGAAGGTCGGAGAGTGCTCCTACACAGGGTCACAGAGTTCAGGACAAGGATGCTACTGGAGGGTTTGTAGCGTCCCTCCTTGTGGAGAGAGAATGGCTCTTTTTTATTTGTTTTTAAAATTTTATTTGAAATGACACATAGTAGTTGTGCATATTTATAGGCTAAAGTGTGATAATTTAATACATGTATGCAAATTATAATGATCAAATTGGGGTGATGAGCATCTCTATCTCCTCATACATTTATTATTTCTTTGTGTTTGAGGCCCTCAAGCTCTGCTCTTCTAGTTCTAGGAGCTGAGGAATTTTCTAGATTTCTGGCTTTGGTGGTGAGGGAGATGATAGCCCCATTAACCCAGACTAAGGACTGGCAGTATGAGCTGGGCATGAGGCAAGGGATCTTTTCTCTGGTCCTAATACCCTGGAGCAAGTCCTTCAATTTCTAATATCTCAGTTCTCATTGGCAAAATCTGAAGTCTGAAATTAGCCTGTCTCCCAGATTTACTATGTAAAATAATAGTTAAAAATAATTGCACTTCAGAGATTTGCAAAATGAAGAAATATAAATGACCAAATAACATGTGAAATAATGTGCAATTTTACTTGATGTAAAGTAAAAATAAAGTAGCAAGAATTTTCTGTTTTTTTTCCTATCAACTTTGAAACCTTATGATTCTATGGAGATTTGAGATGGTGACTTGATAAATGACATAGATTTCCTGTTCAAATCTCAGTTCTCCTAGTTACTTTCAGAGTTCTTTTAGCGTCTCTCTGCCTTAGTTTCCTTGTCAGTAAAATTAAATAACAATGTTGCTTACTGGATTGTTATTCAGATTAAATGTAATAAAACAATGAATAACCAGCAGCTGGTAGTGGTAAGTGGGCTATTCTGGGCTTGAAGGTAGTGTGGCCGATGGAGAGGCAGAGCCTACCCCCCCACCCCCAGCCTTCTTGCCCTGGGGCCCCCTATAAGACTGACAGGAGGCAGATCATAGACAGCAAGTGAGCAGGAGGAGCATCATCTCAGGAGGTGAGAAGTGCATTCTTTTTTTTTTTTTTTGGTACTGGAGATTGAACAGGGGCACTTGACCACTGAGCCACATCCCCAGCCCTATTTTGTGTTTTTATGTAGAGACAGGGTCTCACTGAGTTGCTTAGCACCTCACTGTTGCTGAGGCTGGCGTTGAACTCGCGATTCTCCTGTCTCAGCCTCCCTAAGTGCTGGGATTACAGGCTTGCGCCACCACACTGGCTGAGAAGTGCATTCTGCATGGGGACCGACCCTCTGTCCAACTTACATGTGGCATTCCTCTGACTTTGCATTTTGAACTCTCAAAAGTGTTCCAGTTTCACACAAAAACCTGTATGTGAATGTTTATAGTAGCTTTATTCATAATTACCCAAACCTGGAAGCAACTCAAGGTCCCTCACATAGGCATGGATAGACAGACCTTGATATAAAGTGTAGAATCCTCTTCTGTCCTAGACAGGAATAAACTGCAGACAGATCCAACCTCCTGGATGAATCTCAGGTGCACTGTGTGAAGCGGAAGAAGCTAGATGCAAAGGCCACATGCTGGATAATTACATGGGAGGAATGATCTGGAAAAGGCAAATTTGTAGGAACAGCAAGTAGATAGGGGTTGGGGATTGAGGGGGTTGTTTTGAGCCCATGGAACTGTTTTGCATTTTGATTGAGGTGATGCGAGATGTAGGACTATGTTTGCCAAAATTTGCAGAACTGTACAGTAAAAATGAATTCTATATGTAAATTACAGTTTAGTAAAAAATGAAAAAAGTTCTTGAGCAAGAAAAAATGTTCTCCATTTGAATGATAAGTGCTGTGGTCACTCTACAAAGATTTTCCAAGGGAGGGGATAGAGCAGGAAGTAGGGAAGTCCAGGGATAGGATGAAGATTGACACTTTCTTCCTTGAGGGCAGTATGTATTTATTCCTTAGATAATCATAAGGCATCCATTATGTGTCAGGCCCTCCTGGCAACAAAACAGACCTCCCTGATGGAGCTTAGAGTTCTGCAATATGTGAATATGCTATGCATGCCAGTTTACAAAGGGATGTCTACCTTTAGGAATACATCTGAAGGGAATAAAGGGTGCCATAACAGTGTATATTCCTTGATTTTCTGGGAAGAATTATTCAAACAGGTGAAACCCCAAAACAAGTTGAAGTTCAAAAATAGGGGAAGTGGGGTAAATTAAGGCACAAGTGATCATGAAAAATGATGACATACTAACTACATGTATGGGAAGAAGCCCATAACATGAAAGTCAATAATTGGAGTTACAGAACTCATTTCCTGAGTGTTAAAAAAAAAGGTATAAGATATGACATATTAAACTCAATTACTTGGGGTGGAGCTAAGGGATTTGGGTATATTTTACCCTTTTTAATACAATACAAACTCACTTTTAAAAATAATTGGCAATATGAACATATCCACTTCAGAGAAAATATCATCCAAGTAAAACAAAAACAAAAAAAATATTAATCAGAACAGGCAAGGAGTGAACACCCTGAATTTTGTGGGTGAATTTCTGTTCTGGAAAGGATGTGTATTTTAATGGAGAAAACAAATGCTTTTTGTTGGCAAGTATGAATGAAGCTTCTTTTGGGGAAGCATGTAACATTTTTTTGTTGGGGAGATTTTATCAGTGGATAGATGTGATATTTTGCTTAAATATTGGATTCATCTAACCTATGAAAAACTGTTTCTTTCCTCATCCTCTGTAAATGGAAAATAGCAGCATTTCAACTCTTTTTATTCAAGTGGTATAGAAATAAAATAGCTTCTGCTATATAAAAAGAGGATGTTCTGAATACAGTCTTGTTTATATATTGAATAAAGTTTGAATAGTTATCCATGTTATGTACATAAGATAAGGAGGGCAAAGAGGACTCCAGAGAGCTGTTAAATTTTGTGTTGTTTGGCACATTTTCATAGAATTCCGTACCACAGACAGCTACAGAATCTCTGAATATATTTCTTAACATTACCAACCAGTAATTTAATTTTAACCCTATTGTGACACTGAAGTTGTGTAGTTCATTAGTTTGCGGAACATCAAGTTTTAGACTAGCTACAATAATGCCTGTTGACAGTAGACATTTACACATTGAGCATCCCTAATATGAAATTCTGAAATCCAAGATGCTCTAAAATTTGAAATTTTTGGAGCACTGATAAGATGCTATTAGCAGAAATTTCCATACCTGACCTCCTTTGATAGATTGCAGTCAAAACTCTACCTCACTGAGAATGTTGAATTAAATTACCTTCAAGGTACGTACATAAGGTCTGTATTAAACATGAATTAATTTCATGTTTAGACTTGGGTCCTATCCCCAAGGGATCTCATTGTATATTCAAATATCCAAAAATCTGGAAAAAATCCCAAACCTGAAACACTCTAGTCTCAAGCATTTTGGGTAAGGAATTCTTAACCTATAACATATTATAAAATAGTATCTAGAACCTGATTATTGTTAAGTAATTGTAATTGTAGAGGAATTATTGCCATGCAGCTTTTTAAAACAGATATGTAAATGATTTTATATGTAAATATTGTATGTGATTACATACAAAGTATCCTGTTCAGTGTGGTAGAACATTATAGATGCCAAATATTTGCTTAGTAGAAATAGTAAGTAAAATTTTAAAGCTAGGATTTTGACTTTCTTGCATTATTATTCTTGCAATTTAGATACATAGCCTATAGATTTTTCTATATCCTGGAGTTTGCCGAAGGATAATTTGTTGCATGGCAGAAGCTGCAGTTGAAGCTTCTTTGGCAACTGAGTTTTATTGAGTTGGATGGAATTGCATTCACACGCAGAGGCACAGTGTCCGTGTATGTATATGAAACTCACCACCGATGAAACATTGTATAGCAGACCAGGCAGCTAAGAAATGCTGTAAGACCATATTTCTTAATCTTTAAAAACCTATTTCTCCATTTAGTAACATCAACATCTTCAAAATTTCCTTTAGTTTATTTTCTAAATAATTATTAGGACAAGTATACATGATGATTGGAATGTATTTTTTATTATACTCAGCCCTAGATATTCCGATTTGGCCCTGGGAGAGGGGGCTAACCTCAGGTGAGAGTGGTAACTTTTTATTCTCTACCTTAAGACGTTGAAACGTGATAGAGTCTATGCTCTATTGAGGGTAGCAAGAACACTCACTTTTTGAGCTCAAGTTGGGATGAGATTGTTTCATGTGAAGTGTCTACCATGTGAAAAGCACTGTCCCAGAAACCACACAGGAAACAGAAGCATCTGAGCTGTTAACCCAAAGGGAGTAAGACACATATAGTATATTAACAAGACACATAGCCGCAATTTAAAAAGACACAGAATTGGCCCTCCATTTTTGTGATTTCTAATCTGTAGACTCAACCACTCACGGATCAAAAATATTTTTAAAATGCATCTGCCATAAAGAAGAATGAAGTTATGTCATTTTCAGGAAAATGGTGGAATTTGAGGACATTACACTAAATGAAATAAGCCAGAGTCAAAAAGTCAAGAGTCATATATTTTTTTTCTCATGTGGAAGCTACAGAAGAAAAAGGAAAAACAAGGTGGAGGGGGGATCTCTTTTTATTTCTCATGAAAATGAAAGGGAGACCAGTAGAAGAGAGAAAAGAGACTGGGGGAGGGAGGAGAGGAAGGGAGAGTAATTCCAAATTATATTGCTACATCTTGTGCTTGTATGAACATGTAACAATGAATCCTGCCATTATGTACAATTATAGTTCACCAGTAAAAAAAATATGGAAAAAAGAAAAAAATGTATCTGTAGTGAACATGTACAGACTCTTCCTTGTCATCCTTCCCTAGACAGTATAATATATTGTATTACTTATTATAAGTCCTCTAGAGATGACTTAAGGTATACGGAAGAATGTACACTGGTTCCATGCAAGAGTTATGTCATTTTGGTTTTTGGTACTAGAGATTAAACCCAGGAGCACCTAACTACTGAGAGACATCCTCAGCCCTTTTTTATATTTTATGTAGAGACAGAGTCTTGCTAAATTGCTTAGGGCCTCGCTAAGTTGCTGAGGCTGACTTTGAATTCAGGATCCTCCTGCCTCAGCCCCCTGAGGCACTGGGATTATAGGCATGGGCCACCATGGCCAGCTATTATGTCATCTTAGATAGGATTTGAGCATCCTCAGATGAATGATCCAGGACGGATCCTAGTAACAGTGCCCTGTGGACACTGAGGGAGTAGTGTACATAGCTACGATAAAATGTATAGTATGACAGCCCCAAAAGAAAAGTCTACAGATTTAGGACTTGAGAGATAATATCTAGCTCTTCCCCCACCATTTTGGGAGGAGAAGAGCAGACAATTCAGGAATGGCTTTTTGGAGAAGTGGCCTTTGAGTTGGATTTCCTCTATGCTCAGAAGTTGGAGCTATTGTTTAGAGAGAGTGATTTGACTCAGCAGGTAGAAGGGTAAAGGGGATTAAGTCTGGGACCATAGATGGGCCAAGTGCTCATCAGACCTTGTATGTCAAGATAAGAAGTCTGGCTTTAGCCTGTCATTTAGCAGGTAACTCAGGATGATGCTGGGGATTGTATAGTGGCAGCACCAGCATTTCTCTATCTGAGAATAGAATGCCTTTCATGCTCCACTGGCTAGAACAAACATGGGCAACAGGAAATTGAAGCCCAGGATGGATGAAGAGATTATGTATGAGCATCAAGGTGCTATCGATCCATTTCATGATTCAAAAATGGATATGCATCCAACTGAAAAAAATTCTAGATGAGAAGGACAAACTGGTTTTGGAGACTGTGAACTCAGTACAGCTGAAGAAAGCCTGATTATTAAAGATGGGCAAAGACAATTCTGGTTTGTTTTTTTTTTTTTCATTTTAGCAAGGAGAGAGCATGGTGCTCAATTATACTCATGCTGCATAATGACATTTTGGTCAACAATGTACACATATCTGACAAGTGTCATTAAATTTTAATGGAGCTTTTCCTTATGACCTATTGATATCACAGCCATTATAAGTTCTAGCACAATGCTTTATTCATATGTTGGAGGTGATGCTTGTGTTAACAAACCTACTGTGCTGCCAGTCATATAGAAGAATAGCACATACAATTATGTACAATAATGATAATGATAATACCCTACCATGTTACTGGTTTATGCAGTTACTATGCTTTAATCATTATTTTGATTTTACTCCTTTCACTTAAATAAAAATTCTTTTGTGTAAGCAGTATGCTGTGTTCTGCTGGCAGCAGCCTTATCCTTCTCATGTTTGCCATGTCTCTTGATTACATCAGGAGGCCACATCAGTGATTGACCCACACCATCTTGGTTTGTGTTCACTTGATGGTGTTCATACAATGCAGACACCTAAGTCGCATTTCTTCAAAGGTGCCCCATCATTTAGTGACAGATGACTGTTCATGCCAGTGACCACGATGCTGAGTCCATGGTGGGTGTCCATGGTGGTAATTGATGAGCTATGAGGAGTGAGGACAGTGAGCAGTGAGCCTTTTAAGATGACAAGTGGTTGTGGGGAACAGGTTGATAGCTCAGCCTTCTTTCCTTCTCTTCCTTCACTTTTATTATCTTCCTTTTCCTTTTGGATGATGTTATAATTATTAACATTTAACAACATGGTGGACAGGGTTTATTTTCTTAAGATTCAGCTCTTGTGAGCAAGGTGGGGATGTGAGCAATGACTGCAGGGACAGGTGGGCAAAGAGGATTGGTCAGATGAGGAGCATCATGGAATTGTATTGAGGTGACCTCCCCATGGCACCAGCAGCTGTAGCTTTGTCTCCTGCCCTGCTCTGTTAACACTAGTATCAGCAAAATGGATGATAAGGAAGCCACTTCTATCTCTTCAAAGATGGTATGAAAACAGAATGGATTGCAAATATTTTGGATAAAAATATTAACAATGGGCACTGAAAGTTTTTAAAAAGGATAGAAAAATGCAGTGAGACCAGCAAGATGAAGTTTGAAGGGTATATTCTTAGGGTCCTGCCCAGGGGTGCTAAAACCCAGTAACAAATGTAGGATTGAGTCAGTTGAGTTTAGGATAGCATATATGGTACAGGTTGAGCATCCTTAACTCAAAAATCATTTTGGAGCATTTTAGATTTCAGATTTTCAGTTTAGGGATGCTTAACCAGCAATGCCTGTGCAAATATTCCAAAATCTTTAAAATGTAGAAGTTTGAAACACTTCTGGTCCCACAAACATTTCAGAGTACTCAACTTGTACTTTGGAGTTTTAGTTGATGATGGACCATCAGTAGGGTGATGTATGTGCCCAAAAAGGGGTAATTCTCTCAGAACATGTGGTTGGAAAAATAACTGGGAATGGAAGTTTTGCTTCCACATCACTCTGGATGATGCAATTAAAACTAAAACATGGTGTGCGCAATGAACACCCTGTTTAGGAGGGACTTCAGTTTCCCTGGTGTCTGAACTTGATGGAAACTGCTTAAGAGAGTCAGTTTTCAAATACTCCTTGAACCCTTGGGAGAATATGAGAATTTTAATTTTATTTTTGTACCAGAGATTTTTGTACTCAGGGGTATTTGACCACTGAGCCACATCCCCAGCCCAATTTTGTGTTTTATTTAGAGATAGGGTTTCACTGAGCTGCTTAGCTCCTTGCCATTGCTGAGGCTGGCTTTGAACTTGCAGTTCTCTGATCTCAGCCTCCCAAAGTGCTGGGATTACAGGCATGTGCCACCATGCCCAGCTCTGAGATTTTTATCAAAGAGAAGAATAGGGTTGGAGAAGAAAGAAGAATACAGATCTCTCTCTCTCTCTCTCTTTTTAATGCTGGGGATTGAACCCAGGGCCTTGTGCCTGCAAGGTAAGCATTTTACCAACTGAGCTATATCCCAGTCCCATATACAGCTCTTTACAAAGACTTGAATTAGTTCAGTTTTGCATTGCTGTGACCAGTATACACAAAAAGAATGACTTAGAGGAGGAAAAGTTTATTTTGCCATATGGTTTTAGAGGTTCAGTCCATGATTGGCCAACTTCATAGGCCTGGCCCAAGGTGAGGCAGAATGTTATGGTGGAAGGATGTGGCAAAGGAAAGCCACTTTATATGACATCCAGAAAGCAGAGGAAGGGACAGAGAGAGAGACAGACAGACAGGCACTGACTTGAGGAGGAGCCAGGGACAAAATATAAACCCAAAAGGCACATCCCCCCATGATCTACTTCCTCCAGCCATACCCTAGGTTACAACTTAGGTTACAGCTCTCATAGTCTAATCATTAGCTCTCACAGTCTAACCAAGGTGTGCTCCCAGTCAAGCAGTAGCCAGCCTTCTTGGAACCATGGCTGCAGTGACCTCTGTGTACCTGGAGAGCATGGTGTAACAACTTCCTAGTTTGCCCAGGGTAAGCAGGGTGTCCCCATAGTCTCTTCTCGAAGAAATGTTTACGTTTAAACCCTTGAGCCTGCTATGAGTATGATCTTGCCAATTCTAGAAATACTCTCAAGCCATCTTTTATATTATCTCTGTGTAAAGTACTTAGCATCTCTTTAGTGGCTGTAATGTTTTCAACAACCATACCTTCCTTGTTACCCAGTTTGCATGCACTTTTCTGGTGAAATTATAAGTTTTTCAAATCTTTATGCTCTGCTTTCTATTCCTTACATTAAATTCAGTAAAAGTAAAAGCTGCCAATAATATCAATGCCACCATCTAAATGCTGTGCTTCCTTGAAATTTCCTCTTCCAGATTACTTAGTACATTGCTTTTAAATTAAGCCTCAAAGAAAGTCTCAGGATATGAGCAAAAGGTAGACAACTTCTTTGTCAGAATGTAGCACAAATGACCTCTAGTCTAATATTCAATAGAGTACTCTTTCCCCTTACAACCTCATGAGCCTAGCTTTTACTGCCCACAGTTCTACTGGCATTCTAGTCTTTTGAGCTCCCACCAGAATCACCCATTATGCTCTGTTTACAACACTCTGAAGCTTCTCCAACCTGTGTTTCCAAACTTTTCCATACTCCTCCCACAAATCTGTTCCAAATGCTCTGAACCACATAGTCAGATTAGTCGAGCAATGATGCCCCCCTTCCCAGTACCAATTTATGCATTAGTCAACATTACATCTCTTTGGCCAAGGGAATCAACAACAATAACAAAAAACTCGGGGAAAAGTTTATCTTTGGTTTATGATTTCAAAGGTTCAGTTCATGGTCATCTGACTGCTTTGGGGCTGAGGTGAGACAGAATGTAATGGTGGAAGGGCATGAAACAGTAAAGCAGCTCAGAACATGGCAACCAGGAAGGGGTAGGGGAGGGAGGTGGGGGAAAGGCATGCACCAGGGACAAAATATAAACCCCAAAGCATGCCCCCAGTGACCTACTTCCTCCAGCCACACCCTACTTGCCTACAGCTTCTACCCAGTTAATTCATTCAAGTGAATTAATACCAATTAGGTTCCAGTGTTCATAACCTAATCATTTCACCTCTGAACATTCTTGCATTGTCTCATACAAGAGCTTTTGGGATCCAAACCATAGCACTGGGAGTATGCATGTGTATGCCCTGGTGCCTGTCTGTCTGTCTGTCTCTGTCTCTCTCTCTCTCTTCTTTTAAAGTCACTAGAATTCAATTACTGAGGCTCAATCCTGATGACCTTAATTAGTACTATTCACTTCCTAAAGGTATCACCTCTAAACACCATAGCTGGATTAAGTTTCCACATCTTAATAGCTCACAATGGGGAGGAAATTTCAACATGAGTTTTATAGGGGAAAAACCATAGCAAATTATACAATTATAATTTAAAAAGTAAATTTTACACATGTCTATCTGCTAAGAATCATACCTGGCTCCTAGAAGGTTTACTTTTCTACCCCCTTATTAATGAGCAATAGTTATTGTTTACTGATTAAGAATGTCTATGATGTAGCCGGGTGCAGTGGCTCATGCCTGTAATCCTAGCACTTAGGGAGGCTGAGACAGGAGAATCGCGAGTTCAAAGCCAGCCTCAGCAATGGTGAAGTGCTAAGCAACTCAGTGAGACCCTGTCTCTACATAAAACACAAAATAGGGCTGGGGATATGGCTCAGTGGTCACATACCCCTGAGTTCAATCCTCAGTACCAAAAAAAAAGAATGTCTATGATGTAATTCTTTAAAAATTAAATTTTACAATTTTTTTTCTAGCAAAACACTGATTTATTCCTGTTTGTCATTTTCTAGCAATCATGTTGTGCCTTGTTGTTTATGATGTTCTGTTTTTGTTTCTCCCTGCTGAACAGAATTTATTTCTTTCTCCCAGCCTTGACAGTTTAAACCAGAGAGCTCTTGGCTTCATGTTTATGTGTCTCTCCACAGAGAGTTCTGAGGTGTTGCTCTTTTGTGGAATTTCTTGCTCTCTTCAGCTTTCTGGGACACCCGTTTCCTAGCCCAGAGAGCACAGCATTCTTTTAAATAGCTGTCTTATTGATTTGCATACATGCTGTTTGTACTTGTACCCAGAGGACATG
Source organism: Geosciurus inauris (assembly GCA_004024805.1). Lineage (NCBI taxonomy): Eukaryota > Metazoa > Chordata > Mammalia > Rodentia > Sciuridae > Geosciurus > Geosciurus inauris. The sequence continues at coordinate 85,596 of PVHX01007955.1, forward strand.
TGTATCTTCAAGGGAAACATATTCAAAATTTAATAAAGAAAGAAACAGGAGCTGTAGAGAATCTGCTGTGTCAGAAAACCAAGACTGGCATTGGGTATCTGCCCCCTGTTTGAGGATCAGTCTTCATCTGGGGGTGCCATCAGCTTCCTGAAGATAGGTCTGGGAGAAGAAGAAGAGGAGGAGGAAATGAGTGAGGGAGTGTGGAGGATGAGGATCACAAGTGAGACATGGAAAGAGCAGTATGGTAGGGAATGAAAACACATATGGGCATGTACACATGTATGTATTTTTCCCACGATCACATGGACAAGAGAAGAGAATGGAAAGATCTAGACTGATGTATTAATGTTTCTTGGGATGAGGGGAGAATAGACAAATTAGAAAATAGACAAAATAGACAAATAGAAAAAAATCTGACCAGAAAAGTCCACTAGCTTATAGGAAAGAATCTCACTTAGGTAAAATAATACATGCTTATATATAGATAGAAAAGAAATCAATGGAAAAGAGAGTTCTTTCAGCTGTAGGGATGGTCATGTTAGGTTGTTAAACCAGGAGTTCATCTGGTAAATTAGGGGATTGGATGGAGAGGGCTATTGTAGTAGCTGCAAGATCTCTGGGTTAGGTGAGAGATTCTGTGGTGTTCATTTATATAGTAGTTCACCCTTATTCATGGGGGATACATCCAAAGACCCCCAGTATATGTTGGGAACTGGATAGTAGCAAAGCCTATACTTTCCCGTACACAAATTGCAATAGTCACTGTGACAATATACCCCAAAAAAACAAGTTAAAAAGAGGAAGGATGTATTCTGGTTCACAGTTTCAGAGGTTTCAGTCTCTTGACCCCATTACTTTGGGCTGGTGGCAAGGCCAGACATCCTTGACTCTTGACAATGAGGAATTGTATATGGTGGAGCAAAGTTGCTGAGTTCATGGTGGCCTGGAAACAAAGAGAGGAAGAGATAGAAGGGACCAGAGACAAAACACATCCTTCAGGGACACACCCCAATGAACTACTTCCTCCTAAAGTTTCCACCACTTCCCAAAAGTCCATTAAGGCATGAATTCATCAATTGATTAATCCACTGATGAGGTCAGAGCCTTCAGTCCAATTATCTTCCAGAGGCCCATCTCTGAACACTGCTGCGCTGGGAACCAAGCCTTTAGTACATGAACTTTTAGAGACATTTCAGATCCAAAGCATAAGAAATGTATACTTATGGTGAAGTAAGCCAATCCCAAAAAAACAAATGCCGAATGGTCTCTCTGATTAGTGGATGCTGATGAATAAGGGAGGTGGGAATGGGAAACATAAGAGAAATAGAGAAACACTGGACACGACATGGGGGAGGTGGGGGGCAGGAAAGGGGAATGGGTATAGTAAAGATGGTTGATAAAAAATATATATAAATATATATATA
>PVHX01007956.1:0-87014 GCA_004024805.1 Geosciurus inauris
CACTTACCAGCAAATGCCATAATTTCATTCTTTTTTATGGCTGAGTAAAACTCCATTGTGAATATATAATCACATTTTCTTAATCCATTCATCACATGAGCATCTGTGATGATTCCATAATTTATTGTTATTGTGAACTATGTTGTTGTAACATTGAGGTGACTCTTTTGCTAGACCTTTTGAAAGGAGGAAGAAATCTGTTGGATGCTCTAGACTACATTAACCCCCACCACCACCACACACACATGCATGCACAAGAGTTTGTAGTGGTTTGGTATTTCACATCTTTCCTCTAAAAACTGATAGATCATGCATCAATCATGCCAATTAATTTTGGTCACTTATATGTTATACAATAAGTTAAAAGCAAAACATTGGCTTAGAATTTGACAATAACATAACTTGTATTTAGTAAGAAGGTAACTCTTTTATCCTTAGTTAAGTTTTTTTCCCCTAACACTAGTATGTCTGAAGTGCTTTCTGGCTTCTAATTAGAAATTGTGGTTAAATAATTTCTGTGCTTTTCTAAATTCTTCATGAAAACATTGATGAATTATTGAGTGGCCTAGGCCAGCTTTCTCCTTTTATCCATGCTTGAAGTGAGTCCAAATGCTTAAACTACATTATCCTAATCAGGAACTACTAATTCCCCAGTGCCAACTAGCAGCTTGACTCACAGGAGTGAAGAGGAATTAACCAGCCCAGAGATTGCTCAGAAAGTGTGGTCCTTGCCCCAGATGAAGATGTCACTCATCAGTACCGTAGGCACCCTGAAGTCCCAGGAAGGTTTCTGTAGAAGACACAGCCACTCCTCCAGCACTTACAGAGCTGGGCTTGCAGAGCATAGCTCAGAATATGTAATAACTGACATATTTACATTACCATTTCCAAAATGTTTCTATGGTGTTGTCTCTCATCTAACCTGCATTCTCACTTTTTGAAGGAATTATTATTGTTGTTGTTATTATTATTTTTATTACCATTTCAATTTTGCAAGTGGCCAGGGAAACCAAATATCTAATCTTAAGTATCTTCTCTTTATATGCCATGAATCTTAACAGTACCAGCCAGCAATGGGCAGAGCTGACACTCCTGCCTACTGAGAGTCCTCCTTTGACTCTGTCTGAAACTCTCCTCCTGAAGAGCCCTCCCAGGGAAGCCCCACAGTCATTGCGTAAAGGATGATTCTGTGAAAAATGGCCAAGTTTCTAAAGTGGACGAGTAGGCATGACCTCTAAGTTTATCATAGTGAAATAGCTGAATATATTTAATACATATATTATACACATCAGCTTTCAGGTTGTGCTGGAGGACAAATGATCACAGAAAGTCCAGGAGTTCAGACCAACAATGAATCTGTTTGTGGTCACCGTCCCCGTGAGTCAGATGCAGCTCCATGGTTTCCTGCCGGATCCAGGCTGAAGGGGCAGCTCTAATCTCAGGTATGGTAGGCAACATAACTGAACAGCAGGCCCAGAAACACGGGATGGCTGTGCAGGTGTGGCTGGGATGTGACCTGCACAGCCTCCCCTGGCCTTGCACCAGTGTTAGGGAGCACCCTATGTCCATGGAGGGTGAGTGAGCTCTCCTTATGCCAGGAGAGGCTCTGTAGCTGTGGACCCCTTAGAGTGGCAGCAAGTATTTCAAACCACGAAAGCAGAGTTTCACATACTGAAGGACAGGACACAGCCTTTTGAAAATGAGACCTTAAATCTATGTCTAAGGTCCTCCAGAAATATGCATGATTAATATTTTTTTTCCATGACAATTGCCCGTCTCCACCCACTAAAATGTAAGCTGTGCCAGGATCATACTTTTGTCTGCTTTGTTCTCATAGCTGTTTTGAACACACATACACGCACACACACACACACACACACACAACATAGACCATCCTAAAAAGTTATTAAATTAATGAATAAATGAATTTCCCTCTGGTTGTTTAAAACAGTCTCTGTTATATAATATATTGCTAGATTAGCTTGTTTATCCTATTAGGAAGATTGGTTTTGTTCATTATCAGAGTATGCCAATCTTGTAGAAGGGCCTCAACCAAAAAATTATTAAGTAAAGAAAAAAGTAAGTTTTTCTAATTACTGACATTCTTGACTTTTATGATACCAATTACAATTAGGTATTTATACAAATAATACATATATAAATATTTGAATTAATTTCTATTTTATTTTGCTTTCTATTTGACTTATGTTTCTATGATTCTTTTCCTCTTACAGTGTCTTTACTTTTGGTTACATAATATTTTTATTACTAGTTTTTATTTCCACTGCTCTGATATGCATATACTATATTGACTTTCTTTTAATCACTGCTTTTTATTTTTTTGGTACCAGGAATTGAACTCAGGGGTACTCGACCACTGAGCCACATCCCCAGCCCTATTTTGTGTTTTATGTAAAGACAGGGTCTCACTGAGTTGCTTAGCGCCTCGCCGTTGCTGAGGTTGGTCTTGAATTCACGATTCTCCTGTCTCAGCCTCCCTAAGTGCTGGGATTACAAGTGTGCGCCACTGCACCCGGCTTAGTCACTACTTTTTAAAACTTTCCCCCAAAATGAGTTAATAAAATAGACATTTAATCATATCTTTACTAATCTATTACACAATACAAAAATCAGTTCATCTTTCTTCATGCACCATCTAAGACCTTGGTTGAGCATTTCAGTTCCACCTTGTTCCTCCCAAGCCATGTCCTCATTCCGCTGGTCCTAGGCAGCCCCGTGGCCATGGACTTGCGGGCACACCACGAGTTCTTTGCTGCTTCTCAGCCTCCTGTCTGGCCTCAGTTTCTACTGCATGACTTGGGCTTCCCCAGCTCTTTCAGCGAGGGTTTGTTAGTGACAGACTGGCTCATTTAAATGTCTTCATTCACCTTCACTCTGGGATGATCGTGTTCCTGGGTATGAAACGTTACAGGAGCAGTTACTTTCCTCAGCCTTTGAAGAGATCTGCCCTCTGCCTTCTGGCATCCACAGAGGAAACCAGGCGCTGCACCACCATCCCGTTTTAGCAATCTGACATTTCTCTTGGGTTGCCTTTCAGACTTTTATCTCTATCTTTGATGTCTAGCAGTTTAACTACAAAGCATCCAAGTTTGGGTTTCTTTTCCAGCAGGTTGGCTACCTAAATCTGGTGGTTTGGGAATTTCATCATCAATTCTTTTTGAAGAGTTTTTTCTCCCTGTGTCCTTACATGCCTTTTGTTTTTGAAACAATTAGATAAGGCTAGACTTTCTCATTCTACCCTTTTTTCTTCTTCTCCTTCATATTTTATGTCTCTTGATCTGTCTGTTCTGCATTCTTGGTAATTTCTTCCTGTCAAGTGATTATACTGATTCCCCAGGCTGTCTAATTTACGGTTCTTTATTTGCTCAAAATATTTTCAATTCCAGTGATCATATTTCTTTTGTAAAGGCTCTGCATGCTCTTTCAAAACATGCCTGAAATGCTATTGACCATGTAGTATATCTTTCTCATGTTTCCCATATTTTATTCCCTTCATTTTGTTTTGCATGTAGTAATTCAACTCTGCAGTTCTAGGGAGTCTAATCGGGTATGTTTCCTGCTGACTCACAACAATGGTGAAGATGGCCTTCTGTGCTCTGCAGTTTTGGATTGTGAGCTCATCTCCTGAGAGACTTGATCGTTGAGAATCTCTGGTGGTCTGGATTACAGGCAAGCACCTCCACAAGGGTTTGCATTTGTTTCTGTTGAGTGCCCAAGGCTACATTCAACCCAAAAAGACTTTTTAAATTTTCTAGCTTCTCTCCTCCAGACTACAAGAGTAGGTTAACAAGGGGCAGAATCTAAAGCACTAGTGAGCCAAGTCTTCGGGAGCTTTCCCCACTCCCACAGAGAGGTGATCTCTCTTGATTTTTTCTTCACTGGCAAGCAGAGTATTTTTCTCTGGAAGCCCTTGGGGGCTCGTGGCCTTATTTGAGAGATCTCAGTTCCAATTCCCAGCCCCACATTCATTTCTCAGTCGCTCACTCTGTCTCTGGCAATATGGAAGGCTCCTTCACACCCCAAGCTCCCTCCAATGGACTCACCCCTGTTGGGTCTCCCTCTGGTGGTCCAAGTCATGCTCCATTACTATGTTCCATTTTCTGTCTGCCATATAGGCCAGATTAGCCTTCTCCTGGGGTTCATTGTCTTTGGGCCTAGCCTGTGTTCTATCACTGACTCAACTTAGGAAGGAGTCATGCACTTTGCATAAGAAGGGAATATATATGTAGTGATACTTATTTGGCTGATTTTTTTCATTTCTTTTTAAGATGTATATTCTGTGGTCGTGAAGGAAGAGAGATACCTGTCACCTCTGTTTCATCCTTCAACAGCTCTTAAAAATAAGCAAGGTTTTAAAAATATTTGTCTTTTCTTTCTCCTGTTCCACTGTTATCTGAAAGTGACAGAGAGCAGTGTAGAGATTCATCTACCCGTGATATCAATCATGCTGTCCCTGGAAGGCACAGCAGCCCTGCCCATGCAAGTGCTTGTGTCTGCCACCAAGTGTCTGTGTTCTTTCTTTCTCAGGTTATGAAATTATAGACACACAGGAGATCCTGTGGTTCCAAAGGGAGCAGCACATCTAACTCAGAGACAGATAATCTAGTTAGTGTTCTTTTTCTTTGGCATTCATTTCTTGGTCTTCTCTTATGAGACTGGCAATGTGCTAAATGCTGTGACAGTAAAGATAAACAGGACGTTCTGTCCCATGAAGAGGCTCCTGCCAGTGGAGGAGATGGGCATGCAGACAACCTCAAACCAAGTAAACATGGGGAGGAGGAAAGCACTTCCTGAAATGTGCCAAAGAATTTCCAGAGGAGATGAAATGGGAAATAAATCCTCAAAAATTGCTGAGAGTCAGCCCACTCCTTTCTTTAATAACTATTTATTTGTACTATATTTTTGCAGTATTGGTTCTGCACGTTGGGTAGGCCCTTGACATGGATCTGCTAATGGCGCAACCATGGCCCCATCGTCATCTGCTGGCACCCTGAACAGCAGCAGGTGCTCCAGCCACGGCGTGAGGGTCTGCCTCCTCCCTGCTGCGTGTTTTCTGGCCAGTCCTTCATACTTTCTGTGCCTCTGTTTCGAGATGTTGGCATTCTCCACTGTCTGAACCTGGCCAACTTCAAGTTGACATGGAGTGGCCCTCCTTGATGGAAGGTAGACAGCTATGTCACTGTGCCGAGGGCTGGGAAGGCCAGGAGGTTGGATGGGGTCCTTTGGGTTATTATTAAGTCATCTGATCTCAGCATTGTTCTCTCATCAGTTTACCTAATTTAGACAGCAATCACGAGATTTATTGGGATCTTTGATTCTTACTGTGGGGTTTATAATAATCACTTTGGGGTTCACATAAGAGAGGAAGCCACTGTGTTCTCCATTTAACAACTGTAAGTGACTCTGTTCAGAGTAGATTCATGCTGTGGACAGGAAAGAATGAATGAAAAGCCAGAGTTTGCATTTTTGTTTTTTTAGGTTCTATGGTTTGGCTGGATTCTGTTGTTCCTCCAAAACTGTTTAGTAACACAGATAACAAACTTACATGCAAAACTACAGAACTTGAAAACTATAGAAGACGATCTTCAGAGCTCATTACTTGGCAAAGAGTTTTTAGACTTGACACAAAAACACAATTCAAAGAAGGATTTACTGAGAAACTGACTCTCATCTGAACATAGAACTTACACTCTCCCAAAACTTCTGTCAGAGAACGAAAAGACGAGCTATATACTGGGAGAAAATATTTGCAAATTTGCAAACCATGTGTCCAACAAAGGACTAGTACTTTTAATATGTCAACAAAAAAAGAAAAGAAAAAAGAAAAAAACTTTACAATTTAGTTTTAAAAACCCAATTAAATCCAATTTTTAAAAAATGGGCAAAGTCATGCACAGCCATTTTACTGAAGAGGACATACAGATGGAAAATATGCACGTGAGAGGGTGGCCAACATCACAGCCCCCGGGGGAAGGCAAAGTAAAAGCCTAGTGAAAGACCACTATCAAAATGACTGAAGTGAAAAACAGTGAAAATATCAAAGGAAAAGAAACCTGAGCCACTCAGACACTGCTTCTGGGATTGGTAAATTGCACAGCACTCCAGGAAACACTGTAGAAAAGCATCTGGCAGTTTCTTTAAAAATTAAGCATAGATGGGGGCTGGGGTTGTGGCTCAGTGGTAGAGTGCTTGCCTAGCATGCATGAGGCACTGGGTTTGATTCTCAGCACTGCATATAAATAAATGAATAAAATAAAGGTCCATCAACTAATAAAATAATTTTTAAAAAACTACACATAGATGTATCTACTGCAACCCAGCATGTGCACCCCTAAATATTTTTCCTGGAGAAATGAAGACTTATGTTTATACAAATCCTATGTATGAATGTTTTACTAACTTTTTTCACAATGACCCCAGACTGGAAACAACCCAGAGGCCATCCATGAGAGGAGGGGTGAACAGATGAAAGTCCATCCACAGCATGGAATAGCACTTGGTCCATTCAAAGAAATGGACTCTGGGCACACAACCACCCTGACCAATTTCCAGAGAATTATGCTGCATGAAAAAGTGAATCTCAAAAGATTTGCAGTCTGTAAGATTCCATTTACATAATGTTTTTGAAATGGATAAATTATAGATTTGCAGAGCAGTGGGTTAGTGGTTGCTGGGGTGGGGGTTTGTGGGTGGGGAAGAAATTGAAGGTGGTTAAAGAGCAACAAGGTTCTTGTGAAGATAAAGCTGCTTTCTGTCTTCACTGTGGAGGCAGCTGTATGCACCCACACTGGTGAGAAATTGCACAGAACTAAATAAACACACAAGTAGAAGTAAAACCAGGGAAATCTAAAAAAGATCAGCAGATTGCATCAATGTCAATATCCTGGCTGTGATGTTGCCTTATAGTTTCACAAGACATTTTCATGGAGAAAAACTGAGTAAAGGGTACACAGAAATCTCTCTGCATGTAAATCTACAATTATGGATATGAATCTGCAATAGTGTAAAAAAATTAAAGTTTAACTAAAGCGATCTTTGAGAACAAGCAGGAACTTTCTACCTTAGGTGGGTATATGTCCCCAACTGACATTTCGAGCTCCTCTCTGAGACTCTCATACTCTGCCTACATGTGCCTCTGCCTCCAGCTGCTCCTGGGAAACTGTGGGCCCCGAGAGCTTTTGCCTGTGGCAGAGATGCCAGCCCTGAAGCTGAGCCTGTTGCACGACTATTTCTGCAAAGCCAGAATTCTAGCCAAAGCCCTGACGCTCACAGATGAGTCCAAGCCACTGTACTGGCAAGCCGTGGGGTGCAGGATAATCACATCCATTGCTCCTGCAGGAGCTTCCCTCAGGCTAGTGGAGAAGGTACTGGAAACAGATTACCTGTACCAGAAATGACACCAGCCATCTTGTTCACCCATGGTCTTCAGTCGTGGAGGTCAAGGTGGGCTCCTGCATTTCTCCACACAGGTTCATCTCTCCCGCTCTCTCTGTAGCTTTGATAAGCAGCCTGAGTTTGGAGCTGGCCTGTGGAGATCCAGTTTCTGAGAGAGGCAACAGTGTTAATGAGCCTGGGCTTTGGTTAGGAAGAATTGGTTCGAATCCTGCATCTTCCTCTAAACCCCCGTCTCCCATCTATGAGGCAGGATGATACTCCTGACAGATTGTAAGAGGGTAAAATTAGGTAACAATTAGCCCATGTATTCTTCAGCTCAAGTGTCCACAACAAAATGCAATGGTTGGGGTGGTGTAGACAACAGAGGCTTGTTTCTCACAGTCTAGAAGCTGGAAAGTTGGAGATCAAGGCTTGATTGCCCTGGTTCCTGGTTGAAAGTGCCCCCTCCTAGCTTGCAGGCCACAGCTTCCGGCTCTCCCGTCATTGTGTGAGCACAGAGAGTCTCTGTTGCTCTTCATAAAAAGCTACCAATTTTAAAAGATTAGGTTCCTACCTACCCTTAGGACCTCATTTAACCCTTATTATCTCCCTAAAAGTCCTCTCTCCAAATACCATCCTCTAGGGGGTTAGGGTTTCCAAAATATGAATTTAAGAGAACAGAGCAAAGTCCATCACTGTCCGCTTAGAGTCATTATCTGGCACAGAGTAAACACTTAGAATATGAGCTTGCTTATAATTTGATTATTTTTGTTCATGCTGTGATGGTAGATAGTAGAAGTCAGGTGAACAGTTCTAGTTAAGCAAACAGAGGACTCTTAAAAAATATATTCTTTTCCTTACTGGGGCTTGAATCCAGGGATGCTTAACCACTGAGCAACATCCCCAATCCTTATTCTATTCTTTATTTTATTTTATTTCTAAGTTGCTTACAGCCTTGCTAAGTTGCTGCAGCTGGCTTTGAACTTGTCCTCCTGTCTCAGCTGGCTGAGCTGTTGGGATTACAGGCATGAGCCACCACACCCAGCTAAGAGGATATTTTTATATAAAAAACCCCACAATATTATGTTTTAGATCCAGCATGGCAATGAAACCAGGTTTCGGGAAGTTTCTGGAGATTGGGAACCGACGATGTATCTGGAGCCCAGCAGAAGTCCCTCCACACCTCCCGACCCCTCCTCCCCACCGCTGCTGCTCGCCACCAGTGCTCTCTGCCCTAAAGGGTGCATAAAGCAGCCGTGTGGCCATTTCCACCCCGTTCACAGAGCCATCTCCTCTGTACAGAGACCAGCCTGAACTCACCTCAGTGCAGATTCATCCCAAATTCCCGAGGAGGACGCCATTGCACTTGGGTTAGAGGTGCATGCCTGGTCTCATCCCCAGTGGCTGGGGACCACAGGCTTGGCAGACCTGAATGTCCACCGCCTCAGGAAGGAAGGAGTTTCAGACAGTGAGCATCCTGAACTGGACAGCCTAACGTGTCTGTCACCATTTTCAGTTCTGTTAGCCCGGCTTCATGGCCCTCACATGCCCAGCTGTGAGGAGGATGAGGTCCCCACACCAGTCACAAGCCTGGGTTCACACAACCCCGACCCCACCCACTTTGCAGAGATGAGTCTTCCGCAGCCCATCTCAGATAGGTGTGCTCAGTACACAATGCTGCCCTCCCCTGGTACCCCTTTTTTTCTCTTCCTATGTAGTTCTCTGGGTGTGATTTGCTACCCAGACTTTCAAAGCTCCTGAGTTTCCTTGGGCACAGCTGCATCAGGGCGTGCCGGGGAACTGTGTTGGGCCAGTTGCATAGCATTGTGGCCCAGGTCTGAACAGAGCACAGCAGGTCTCACTCTCACCCCACACAGTCCCCAGCACCGTGAGCATTCAGAAGCGGGCAGTCAAGGAATCATCCTTTCCCAGCCCAAGGGCTTGTGACTTGGCTCCTCTGTGTCATGGCTGTCTGGCTAGGTCTGACTCAGCAGTTCAGGCTGGACCACTGCCCTTGGGTATCCTCCCTGCCCCCACACCCAGGCCCAAAGCAGCACCCTTGACCAAAGCTAAGGACTTCCCCTGTCTGTATAGGGCAAGACCCCACAGAGCACGTGGTCTGCCTTTCTCTTCTCTGCCTTCATTGGACACCAATGAAGGGACCACAGGCAGAGTGCTGCTCTTCATGAGGCACTGTTGGGTGAGGTGAGGGACACGTCTGTGTGGAGAAGAAGAGCTGTGTGACAAATCACCTCAACAAACAAAGGCCCCCGGGACCAGAGGAGACGAAGGAGCAGCTGTGCATATCTTCCAGTCTGTCTTCCTCTCAACTCTCCTCTTCCCAGCATCTTGGAGTTGATGTGCCAGGTGACTGTGGCTACCTGGAACAGTTGTCCTCTTCAATCCAACTTATTTCAATCTTGAAAACATTTACAGCCAAAGCTTTCCCAAGCCTGCCCCATTTAACTAACTCGCCTGGTTAACCAAGAAGGCCCCATTCCCTGTGGAATGTTCTAGATTCTGACTGCAGCGGGCCAGCTGCAAGCGGCTTCATTGCTTCCCTCAAGTCTGCCGTGTGCTGAGAGTCCCTGCACTTTCCTGAAAACTCTTTCAGAAACCCAAGATATCATAGGGCATGAGGGGATGGTGCAGTTTCCGTGAAAACTGCCATGGAAAACCACACATGTTGCCCAAGAGCCAGACTCGGGAAGACAAGGGCCATGCAGTTCTCTCTCATGTGGAATCTAAGAAAAAATGTAAAAGACAGCCAGAATGCAGAAGAAGACTGGATGAAGAGGAAGGGGACTAGGAGGTGGGAGGAAGCGTGGGCCATAGGAGGTGGCCTGGCAGGGCTCAGAATATGTCACATGCACATAGAATGTGAATCCAGGCCGCACGGTCCATATGCACTCCTTACAAAACTGCACCTGGTGAATACTTCGAAAAAAATAGGCCTGCTGCTTTAAAAACTGCTGAATAATCACATGTGGTCAATATGACTGGGAAAAGGTCATAAAAATCTAGAAGACACTGGCATTGGAAGGGTAGCTCAAATGTGCCCAGCCTATCGCCACTCCAGAAAAGGAACCGCTGGGAAGGAGTCACAGGCTGCTCAGTGGATGGACTTTATACAAGAAAAGGCAGAACTTCTACAAAAAAAAAAGGGAAAAAGAACATGTTCAAAGAACAGCCTGGGTCTGCCTCGAAGACCATTGAGTACCCATGTCTCTTAGTGTTCATAATTTGAGATGAAGTGCTCAAGTTCATATACACATTCAAGAATATTCCCTACTTTATTTTTTTTTCCTTTAACTAATAAGCCTCTGGTTCCAAATACTTGTACCAGAGAGGTCTGGGGTGTTCCCTATATTTGTAGCACTCATCTGTGAGACTGCGAAGCAGTTAGGAGCAGGGGCTGTGGGGTGTGAAGAGCATGTGTCATCTGAGTGCTCTAGGTCCCAGTTGCCTCTCCTGTAAAGTAGAAGTATACATATCTTCTAAGGAGAGTGTGATAAATAAAATAATTTCTGCAACATGCTCAGCACCTTTCCTAGGCCATGCTGAACATTTCGTAAATGCTGCGAGTAATTAGGATGAAGACATCAGTGAATTAATACACAGTTACCAACTGCCAGGTGCTGTCCTCGATGTTGAGCTCAAAAGATGTGTGAGCACAGTGCCTGCCCTGCAAAGCCCACAGGCTGCCAGGAAGAGACGTCCAGAAGATGAGCTGGGGAGGTGTGTTCATCAACCACTATTGCCTGAGTATCTATCACACATCAATAAATGGCTGTGCAGATTGCTGTCTTTATAAAACCTGCCCTAGCCATCATAAGGTTCAAGTCTGGAGGAGGAGTCACCAAATACCACACGGGGTCTCATGGAAGGATTCACTGCCCACTGGGGTGCATGTGCCAGCACAGGATTCCCTGAGAAGCACGGGTGTGGTTGAAACGTAGAGCTGGCTGGAGCCAACGCTGAGGGCTGGGAGGGCCAGGCTCCATGCTGAGACTCCCGTGGTGGCGGCAGCACGGTGTGAGTATTTTGATAGAGCTACTCTGAGGGCCATAAGGAAGGGAAGGAGCAAGTTTGTCTGGATTTGGGAAAGAGGTAGGACCTGGAAAGGCTTCTCAGAGGAGGTGATATTGGGCTGACTCGAGAAGAACAAGTCGATGTTCCTCAACAGACAAGTTGAGAAGGGCTTCCCAGGAAAGGCAGCGGTAAGCACAGGTGCTGGAGCTGGGCAACCTGAGGACCAAGGACGGGCAGCCTGGACCAGGCATCCGGAGCCCAGAGGAGGAGATCCCCAGGGAAGGCAGCACCATGGTCTAAGAGGAAGGAAATTCAGCCCCCACACCAGGCATGTCAGGAGAGATGGCAGAGCCATTGTGCTTCCTGTGGGCAAGGGAGGGATAAGACAGGACAGGACACAGGCTCAGGACGGCCCGGTCCTTGTTATGACAGGATCATAACAAGCCTGATTCCTAGGGAAAGGACATGTCTCCCTGTGCCTGGAGAAGTAAGTGAGATTATTTCTACAAGCAGGAATCATGGAACAAGTGACATGTAAGCCGAGTCTTCCACGAGTGAGGGGCGTTTGGGCAGACCAGGTTTGGAAGGTGAAATGCAGACAGGCTGAAGGAGCTGGGCACGGAAGCACCGGGGAGTAAAGTGTGCTCCCAATTAGCATTTCTTCCATGTTTTGCCGTTTCTGAACTTTTCTCTTCTACATTCTGCCTCTGTAGTTGAATCTCAGCAACATTATTTTGAACTAATTAATATAAAATTAATCCAGGCTTTATCTAAAGTGGTTAATGACATAATATTTTCCATATCCCAGGCAATAAATTTGTGAAAGTACTTCCAACCTGCCTCATAAAAATCTGTCAAAATTAGTGAAAAAGAAATTTGGAGGCTGTTTTTCTGTTAATTTGTATCCAAAAGTAGCAGGGTATCTGGGAAAATGTATAGATTCTAGTTCTGCTTTACTTTAGATCAGAGATTTTCAGCAGGGAGATTTTTGCCCACCAGGGGGCATTTGTCAATGTCTGCGGACACTTACTTGGTTGTGGCCACTAGGAGGTGGGGGTGTTGCTACGGGCCATAGGTGGGCAGAGGCTGAGAATGATGCCCAACATGGCATTAGGCACAGAAGAGCCCACAACAGAGACATCCAGCAACAAATTATCAGTGGTGCCAATGTCAAGACCCCACCCCCTCTGTTTTAGACCATGAAAGAACTTTAAGATTGTTCATTTCAAATTCCTAATTCTGCAGATATGATATATAAAGTGAAATCCTCTGCATACAGCTGGCTGGTCAACAGCATATGGGGCTGGAACCCAGTCTTTCCAGATCAGCTTTTCCCCCCTTGGGTGCACCCGGTGCCTTGTAGGACTGTATGAAGTGAAGTGACTGATGTGTTTGAATGCCATGAGCCCTTAATTCCCACACTGAGAGAAGGGTTACATATCAATGCTGACTGCACAGGTGAGAGGTGGCTTCTGTGACCTGGAAGGAAGCAAGGATTGCTAAGGACCGCAGCAGCCTCCTGGATCCCCAGTGGAGCAGCCCAGGAGGATCACCGTGTGGAGTCCCAGCCATGACGCCACTCTCCTTAACTGTGAAGAAAGACTGAGTAGCTCAGTTCTGTTTCCCTTCAGGAGATGAAGGACATGTTCAAAGCATGAAAATGTTATAAATGATTTGACAAATGCAAATCATGGATGAAAAGAAGTGTGTGAGTGTGAAGAATGGGAGCCCGAGGAGCCATAGCCTCCAAAGTACTCCCCGCACTATGGAATATGGCAGGCCCTCCTGTTTGCAGAGGGGTGGGCTGTGCCCCGAGAAGATGGGAACTGGGCATCGGGGTGGGGAAGGGGATTGCTTCTGGCCTCAGTTCTGTCACATGCTGGCTGTGTCAACCTGGGCCAGGCCTTTTAGTTGTTAAGGCCTTAGTCTCCCAGCTGGGAGAGGCTGAGAGTTGAGTTACAGGGCTTCCAGACTTGAGTTTATGTTTGAGATCATCAGGTTGAGTGAGACTTATTTTCCAGATAAGGAGACTGAGGCTCAGAAAAGTCTAGCTAGCTTTTCCAGGTTGCAAACCTCATTAGAAATGGGGAAACACAATCCCAGATCCCTGGTGACCGAGGTCCGTATTTACTCCATATTTAATTTAATTCTTAGGAGAAACTTTCAGAGGTTTTCCTGTGTTAGCAGAAGAGACTGAAGGCATTAGGAGCATTTTCAGCTGGAGTGGCTTTGATCATTTCTAGCACCACAGAGCTGCTCACCCTCTCTGAGGTTAACTAGTGGGTACCCATGTGTCCCTCAGCTGGCTTCCTCTTGCTAGTACCCCCAAATGAGTATCCTTCTTAAACCTACCAGGATGCAGGACAGTAGCTCCTTCTCATATCTGCTTTCTCATCTCCACAATCATAGACTTGTCACTCAAGCCAGGAAAAGCCAGATGAAAACTAAGGAAGCTAAGGAAGTCTAATGTTGGATGATGGCTGGAACACTTGACCCTGAGCAGCGACTTGGTTAGGGAAATGGGCTTTCAAACGAGAATCAGGAGCAGGTCAAAGCCAGAAAAATGACATGGCAGACACACTAATTAGCAAACTTCCACATGGTCCAATTAACAGTTCTGAGACTTGCCAGCTGAGAACGGCTGCTGGATAACAGGCTGCTGAAAACAGAAGTCACTTGTGCCCTGAGATTGCTTTTTGTGCCTCTAAGATGAGACAAGACTAATAAAGACTGTCTGTACCTCCAGAGTCAGCAAAGCAAACATTAGGAAGATCAAATAAAATTTCAGTCATTGAAATGCCCTGCCTCTGTGGCAAATGGGGGCTGAGTCCTTTGAAATCCTCAAGCCTGCAGCTGGGGACTGCTTAGCCACATCAAGAGGTTATGGACCTAACCCCTCGTCTGGGAGGGGCAGAGGCCATTCCCAGCGAGGCCCATAGGAGAAGGCACACCAGGGATGGTGTCAGGAGGGCTTCGTGGCTGAGCTGAGATAGCGTTCCGGTGGCTAAGGCCAATTTGAGCTTCAAGAGTCTTTCTTTTCTTTCCTGTTCATATTAGCTGTTTCCAATTTATTGTACAATGTGGACCTTCCAAACCCTCTCCTAGAAGTAGCCAGGAAACTTTTGGCCTCAGAAAAGCAGAAAGACGTTTTCTTGCACAGAGAAGGCAGCAGGTATGGTCTTTGGACCCCACTGAGCTGCAGTGGGGGGTTATGCTTAATCAAGGGTGCATAAATTCTGACTTAGTTGAAGCTGATTCAGCAATGTAAAAGAGTACACTTTAGAAGCCTTAAGAGACACCTTCTGGAAAAGCCAGGACTACAGCCAATACTACATTTTGTCCTTCTATTTTGTGAGGGGGAGACCAAGGATTGAACTCAGGGGTACTCAACCACTGAGCCACATCCCCAGCTTTATTTTGTGTTTTATGTAGAGACAGGGTCTCACTGAGTTGCTTAGCACCTCGCCATTGCTGAGGCTGGCTTTGAACTTGTGATTCTCCTATCTCAGTCTCTCAAAGTGCTGGGATTACAAGTGTGAGCCACTGCGTCCGGCAGAGTCCTTCTTGATTAAAAAAAAAGAGCCTTGTTTAATTTTGGCAATACTTTTATAAAGAAGCACAAAAATAATATACTTTTTTTTCATTTTTTTAACTCCTTACATCCAACAAAGATCCATAGAGTGTCTGAAAGGCAAAACAGGATAATGTCCAAGACTTGGGTTAACTCTGGTGTACAGAATCAACTTGCCCTCAAACCTCCTCTGGAAAGGGACACTCTCAACCCAGTTTTTCCAGGATTCACAGAGATGGGATCAGAGTGAATGAGCTCAAAATTAAAAATCATTATGCACCCAAGGCCATAAGCTGGTGAGAGTGACATCAGCAGAAATTCAAAGCAAGCAAACGGGCAAGAAATTTGGACTCCTCAGACCCTAAGATCATAATAGTCCTACTAGAGAACTAGAAAATAAATGTATTTTAAATGTTTAAATTATAAATGACAATAAAAAGTGAAACAGAATCAAGATCTTTCCATGAAAGCCAGGCATTGGTGTAAGAAAATCAAATAGAACTTGCGGAAGTGAAAATGGAGTCATTTCATCTAAAGTCGCAAAGGGCAGATCAGGCAGCCCACAGGCACACGACTGAAGAAACAATTAAGAAACTGGAAGAGAGGGTCGTGCACGTGTATCCATAATGCAGCACAGGAAGATGACGGGGGGACATAACAGAGAGACCAAAAGATAGGAAACCAGAAAGGAGTCCTCTGGCCTCAGTCTGTCAGGAGTCTAAGGAGCAGCAGAGTGGGAGGAACTGGACAGAAGGAGGGCGGGGAGAGGTGTTCAAATGGCTGCTGATCTCCCCAGTGGTCGAAAGACGGGTGCACTGTCCAGGAAGCAGGGGAGCACCTGAAGACCCAGGCAGGAATCGTGAGCCCCATCTGACACTTCTACACAGACTTTCTGCACAGGATGCTGAGCCTAAGACCAAGCAGAGAACACACATTCTTCAACACGACTTGGAGCAAACCGATTCCTGGCCTACTATCAAGTCAGCTGCAGAACTGGCAGCAGGCAGGCCATGGCATCTGACCTCAATACCATTAAGTTAGATATAAACACCAAAATATGGTTCAATTATTGGCATTTTGAGAATACTGGTATCACAGATGACTTAATACTTACCACTCAGGGCACATGGGCATCTGTATGTGTTGTACTGCTATAACTCAGGCTCCCCAAAATATCTGATTATTAAGGAGGTGAGACTTGAGGTATTTTCTTTTTCCTTCCCAGATAGTTTCTCCTCACTGCTGTGTTGTTTTAAAAAATGCTTATTTAGGAGCCAAACTGTGTCCCTGCCTACTAGTCATGCTGCTTTGCCTGAACTAATTAAATTCTCTGTGCTGTCTCCTCATTCACAAAATACTACCTGTCTCTTAGCATCATTAAAAGGAATCAATTTAATAATATGCATTAATTTCTCAGAGTAGTGCTAATCACAGTCCTATCCTGTTTTCTGTTGCTATCATGAAACACCTGAAATCTGGTAATGCATAAAGAAAAGAAGTTTATTTGGCTCATAGTTCTGAAAGCTGAGAAGTCCCAGAGCACAGTGCCGTTATCTCCTCAGTACTTCTGGCTGCATCATAACATGGCAAAGGGCATCAAATGGGAAGACAGCAAATGTGCTAGTTCAGGTCTTTCTTCCTTTCCTTATAAAGCCACTAATGCCATCAGGAGGGCTCCACACACATCAATTTATCTAATCTCATTACCTCCCAAAGGCCCCACCACCCATCAGAAACACAAGATTTGGGGGATTATGTTTACAACATATGAACTTTGGGGGTACACATTCAAGCCAAATAATTGATCTAGTTAAAAATGTATAGGCCATCACTTTCTTTTTTAAGTATTTTGATTGACTCAATCCACCCTATCCAGAGATTGTGGTGAGAAAGGGCCTCGAGTACCTGGAGAGGGAAACAAGGGGAGACAAGGTGGCCAAGGACCAGCGCAAGGGCAGAGGGCGCGTATTCTGTGAGCTGAACCACTGGAAATCTGGGGGAGGGACTTCACCAAGGCCCACGAGGACCTGCCCAGAAGGGCTCCAGGATGGGATGCAGACGAACCTGGTGAGACCTCTGCCTTTCTCCCTCGCTGAGCTGAGCGCGTTCACAGCAAGCACATTGCAGGGTTTCTCAAGGACCACCTGGCAGCTGCTGACCTGTGAGTCACAGATCACAGGCGTGTGAAAATGAGGCTGGGTGAGCGGATTAAAGAATTCAGTGCCAAGAACAGCAAGGGAGGAAAAGAAGCATGGGAGACCCAAGGAGAGGAAGAGTCCCCGTGTCGCGGAGGGAAGCCAGTTACAGGGACGTTCTCAGGATCCGCTCAGGTTTATGCCTGGCAGGTAAAAACAGTCTTGCTTCACAATGCATTTATTTCTCAGTCAATCTGTAAAAATTAAGACATAATGTCTGTTTATAAAATGACACATAAAAGAAAAACACAGTGACACCAAACAGCTCCCGCGTCCACAGAATACAGCAGGAAGTTGACCTCCTGGGCTGCTCGGAACTCGGTGTGAGATGCTGTGTGAAGCGTGTCTGAGATGGGTAAATTCTCAGTAAATGGTAGTGGTCGCAGCTCACCACGCCCCTTCATGGGTTGTTCTGTATGACATGTGGCTGGCTTCCTCAAGTTCCCCTCCCCCCAGGCATTTCCTTTCTGTGTATTGTGATCACACTGCTTGTATAAATTTAGATAATGCACATTTAATGTTTTATCATGTCCTACTTTGATTTTTTAAAAATACTCAAAACCCAGTAAGCCCTCTTTTCAACACCATCCTCCAGTCTTCCCTTGAGTCCTCTGCACTCTCTTGGCCTCCTGCCCTCCTGCTCTCACAGGTCGCAGGCAATGGTCCTCATTTCTGCAGCGATGGGCTGCTTGTTCTGTGCCTTGAGGTTGGGGACTGGCCTAGGAAATTAGCCAGCAGGCAGCCAGGTTCTGTCCTGCCCTTCCGCATTGTGAAGAAAGGTCAATTTCGGGGTGACTGTCCACTGCTCCTGTTCTTCCTGCTGTCTGTGAGTCCCTCTCTTTGAGAAGAGCACAAGACATGAGTTAGCTCTAAATGACTAGTGCCATTTCTGTCACAGTGAAGGAATGACGGTGGCAGCCACAGCCACAGCTCCATGAGCTCTCACTCTCCAACTTACCCAGTCCCCAACACCCTTGGAGGTCGGCCGAGGCCTCTCCTGCATCACAGCTGCCCTTCACTCTCTGCCCAGTCCCTCACCCCTCACTCCATTGCAGGTGCTGCTCCCAGATGATGTGTCCACCTCAGAATCAGGTCCCAGGGAACACGACCGTCAGTGAGTATGTTCCACACCTCAGGCCTGCACTGGAGATTCCCTTTGATCTTCTCAGGAACCCTGCTGCAAACCCCAGTCCACAGTCGAGGGGCAGAGCTGTGTGACGCATCCCAGCTGGAGAAGCCTGTGACCGGGCATGGCCACAGGCTGTAGACTTCCCACGCTCCGTGTTGTGTGGTGGTAGAAGAACACGAAGTGGGGGAAGGCAGGAAGAGGAATGCCCGCCTGTTCTTCCCTAAGTCAGACCTGATGTTCTCCTTCCAACCCATCTTCCTGTTCTTTTGTGTGTGTGTTTGTTGAGTGTGTCTCGTTGGCTTTATAATATGAGCTCCCTTTAAGCATGGGCCATTTGTCTCGCTCACAACTGGACCCTTCACTGTCTGAGATATTGTGAATTCACATTCTGCCCCGCAGCCATCTGAGGGTCTGCTGGCTTTTCCTTCTCCACCCAAGACATGCTCCATGAAAACATGGGCTTTGCCTGTTTGGCTCACAATTGTATCTTCAGATCAAGCACAGAGATTGACACAGAGACTTAATAACCAGCTTATTTTTTTAAATGGATGGATTATGAATGAATGAAATTACTAAGCATAACACTGATAAATGGATTCACGAGGACAGACCATTGACACTATCAATGGTTGACAGCGATGGACACTGTTTTTAGAAACGCATCAGGATTTGGACTGGTCTGGCGCTAACCACCCACCTTACACACACACCCAACATTGTTTGCACGGTATCCCATTGCAGAAGAGTGTTTTATTGAAGAAAAATAAATAACTAGGGTGGATATCTTCCAGGCCAAAAGGAAAGCATGCATGGAAGCTCCTTATTCATTCACTAACCATTCTCTGATAGCTTCAGGGGATGACGGTGAGTGAGCTGTACGAGGCTCTCAGGCCAGCAGAGGATACAAATCCTTCTCCCTTCATTACACTGTTCAAAAATAAAATCATTTGGATTGTTGCATGGGAGGGTGAGGTTCAATCTGCAACCCCCAGGGGTCTGTCAGGATGCTGATCTGAATGGCACAGCACCACCAGGCCCCACCCAAAGTGAGACTGCCGATCAGCACGCTGGCTAGGACACACTGTTTCCTCAGAAGGAAAATCTAAGCAATTCCATGTGGTACTGTCTGGGGGCCCCTGAGAGGAGTCTGCTGAATGGAGGGTATGAGATTCCAGAAACACCTAACCAAGGGACCCACACAAACCAACTCCATGAACGGGCAGGAGGAGGAGGTGACCACATCTGACTTGGTTGAATAATGAGTCCTGCTTTACATTTTTCAGTAAGAAAAAGACAAGAAATGTAATGTTTACAGTTATCTTGTGAATGTTTCTTTTTTGAGTAAACAATCCTGTGAATGAATTTGGAATTTTAAAATGTGAGAAGTATTTGTTTAGTGTTCAACTCCACACGTAGCATCTGACTAAATCTCCAGCTTTGACCGTGACTGTGGAAATACAGCTTTCTGTTGTGCCTTCAGCTAATGAGAGCTGGAGACTTTGGATTTTATTGCTTGAGTGCTATGGTTCTTGCAGAGCCCTGGATTGTCACGTTCCAGGGAGGAGATTCAAGGCCCTTGCTCTGCTTCACTGAGAGGGTAAGCAACAGCACTGCCATATTTAAGACTGGAAGAGCACACTTGTCTCTCCTCTGGCACCTGTTTCTCAGCAGAGCTGGGCATAGGGGACTTTCAGCACAGAGAACTCCCTTGAGGGGTAGGGGTGTGGGTTAATCTAATCCTGCAGTGTCTGGTGGGGCTGACAATCTTTGTGAGACTCAGCTGGGACCCAGGACTCAGGGTGACAGGTGATGGGAGGCTCTGCAGCAATATTGCTCCATCAGAGGAGCAAGGCATAGGATTTGCAGTTGCCTCTGGGAAGAGACATGCTCCAGGTGACAATCCCTCCATTTTCTTCTCTGCCTAAATGATGGAGCTTCCAGAAAGATGTCAGCAGCCCTCCCAACTCTGAAAGTCACTCAGTCAACAGGTACAGACCCAACAGGTCAGGCTACAAGGAGCATGGGGTCTCTGCAGACATCTCCCAGAGATGAGTACCTCCCAAAGCAGGGCGGGAGGCAGCTCAGAGATCAAGCAGCAGGGGTTCCTGAAGAAGTAGACTCTGAACAGATGGCTGCAGCAAAGAAAAAGCCATGTTTTTATTTCAAGGCATCTAGAATCTTCTCAGAAAGTAAACAAGGTAAACATTATGAATTGAAGAATAAAAAAAAAAAACAAATTGCAGAGGTATATGAATCGCAGGTTATTACAGACTGCACTTGATGTGAAGACTACAGAAAAATCGTGGTTAGGATTATGTAGGAAGGAAAAGAAGTTCACCAAAGAAAAATAAGGGAGAAACAACAGTGATCATAAAAGATTTGCAGCTAGGGAAAAGGAGCACCGAGGACAGAGTATGTGCGGTTGGAAACCCACTCTTCCCTTCTGCCACCAAGATGATTAAAAAGAGTTTCTGTATCAGTGCCTGCCCTTTTCTCGTTCCTCTCCCTGGCCTCACTAAGCAATTTCCACTGGCAGGTAGTTGCCGGGAGGCATGCTGTACCTGTGCACCTCAGCCACGGTCTCTAGGACAGACGGGAACCAGAGGCTTGAGATCTTCAGGAAAGAGGTTTGCAGTTGAAGTGAGCAGGTGAGTGAAGCTGATTATCAAAGAGAAAATAGTTTTGAGAGGAGATTTCAGATCAGCTGGAGTTTGAGGCACAAATTAATGACAGGTCCAGAGAAGAGGAATGAGAACATGGGATTGAACGAAAACAGAAATCATTAAAAGCTAACAATTTAATACAAAGATGTGTAGAAGAAAAGACCCATGATTGTAGCATACTACTTGACTCAGTAAAGAACACTATTTCCATAGTCATATCAATTTAAACATGGTATGTTGACTTATTTAAAATTTTGGTGTTATTATCTGGAACATTTCAGGTCAAGAGAAGAATTTAGTGGGACTTAAGAAAATGAAATGCTCTAATACAAATGAAGATAAGAAAAATATCTAAACAAATATGACACAATAAAGTGGTTCAAGCATGTTATTTAACTTAAATGCTAGAACAAATAGCCACAAGCGTATAAAATGGTAGCCCTGCGGAATGGGGGACTGGCAGTTGTCAGGTAAAGAGCATGAGGAATGTAGCTCAGAGACACGAGTGTTCTTTGGCTTTGACAGTTACAAAATGATGTTCATACGCTCCCTTGGAAATAATAAAAATCAACCATAGAAATAACGTCTCTAGAAGGGAATTTATTGTTCCTAATATGCTTTCTTTTCTGTTGACCAAATCAAATTTCTGGAAACACATCACAAAATTAATTATTTTCCTTTTGGAAACACATTACATTTTAAATATCAACTGATGCATTGTTTTTAATTTTCAAAATATTTGAAGGTTGTATGTAATACAGGTGCCTATCTATAGTACTTTGGTAATTTACATTGTACCAGAAATATTTTATAAAATTTCTGGGTGTATTGCAGTAGCCAGTGTAGGCTGTGTGACCTCCTGAAGGTGGTTTACTCCACAATGAAATTTTAAATAGACATTATGTCCAAGAAAGAAAAGAAAAGAAAAGAAACTCCCTCTGTGAGAAATAATAGCCATTTTCCTGTGAGTTTTATAAATTAGCGATACAGAGTCAATTAAATCTCTGCTCCATAGCTTACATTTCCTGGTAGCACTGGATCTCTCTCAAATAGAAAGTTCTACTAGCCAAACATTTTTGCTGGACCAAACTTGAGTCAGGCTTCTGAGTCTTCTCTGAGACCCATCTGTGCTCTTCCTTGGAAGAATCTTAGCAAGATCCTCAACCTTTGGTATCTGATCACCTGCAATATCTGATCAGTCTCATCTCCACCACTTACTGGGTGATGTCTGATCATTATGTCCGGCCATTAGCAAGAATTCTGTTATCCCTGGTGTGTTCTTTTAGGAATTTTCCATCCCCTGGCTATCCCCACCCTGCTTCTTGGCTATAAATTTCTACTGGTCCATCCTTTATTCAGAGTTGAGACCAATCTCTCTCTTCCACAGCAAAACCCATGGCTGTGGTCTCAATATCTGTCACAATGGTCCTGAATAAAGTCTGCGTGGCTATACTTGAACAAGTATCACTGAATATGTATGTGCATGTGTGTGCATGCATACATATATATATAAAGTATATGGTACAACACTACAATATTACATATATTACCTTTCTGCAATGTGAGTCCTGAAACAAAAACATTCCTAGAAGAAACAAAGAGGGAAAATGTTCCTTGATTTTGGCATTGGAAATTATTATTTTTTTTAGCATCTTACCAAAAGGACAGGCAAGAAAAGTGGAAATAAAGTAATAGAACTACATCAGACTAAAAAAAGTTTCTGCATAGCAAAAGAAGCCGTCAATACACTGAAGAGACCACCCACCAAGCACGGGGACATAGGCATGAGCCAGAAAAGGATTGACATACACAGAACATCAGTCTGCCTTTTACAGGAGAGCGGCCATGTGCCACAAAGGGACAAACCCAGGGGACATTATTCTAAGTGAAGTAGGCCAGTCACAGAAAGAAAATACTGTATGATCTCACTTCTATGGGAAACCTAAAAAAAGTCCATAGGAGCAGGATGGGATGGTGGTTACCAGAGTAGAGGTGGGGGATGAGGTGGGAGGGAGGGGAGATCTAGGTCAAGGGCTCCAAAGTTGCTTTTACACAGGAAGAATAAGTCTAGAAATCTAATGCACAGCGTGAGGACTCTAGTTACTAATATTACATTATATGCTGAAAATTTGCTAGGAGGGTGGATGTTTGGTGCTCTTATCATGAAAAAATAATCAGGTGAGACGATGGGTATTGACTTGACAGTATAGTTTCACTCTGCCTATCTATCTGTCCATCCAGCCATCCATTCAAAATTCATGTTGCCTGCCTTAAACATATACAATAAAATAGATTTTTAAAAGCATACCTTCTCTCTCCTAGGTATATAGGAGAGAGACCACATATTTTCAGTATTGTAACACTCCCTGTTTTCCTGACCCCTGTGTGAAGCAGCCATACATGTAGATCCTCCTCTTTCACCACCATCTTTCATATCGCCAAGTCCCCCTCCCCAGCCTTCTTGGTCTGTATTTTCCCTCTGTCTCCACCACCCCTCCTTAGTTAAGATTTGTGCT
Source organism: Geosciurus inauris (assembly GCA_004024805.1). Classification (NCBI taxonomy): domain Eukaryota; kingdom Metazoa; phylum Chordata; class Mammalia; order Rodentia; family Sciuridae; genus Geosciurus; species Geosciurus inauris. The sequence goes on from PVHX01007956.1 coordinate 23,502, forward strand.
ATCACATTTCTGCATCACTGCAGAAGCACCCGGGAGGTTCACCTATCCTCAGGCACAGTCTCATTCATTCTCCTCACTAAAGCCAGAGCAGTGTTGCTACAACTCACATCTATCAATAGCCTTTAGCAAAAGTGCAATTACTTAGTGCTGTACACAAGGTCCTCTTGTCCCTGGCGGTTGCTTCATTATTTCTTTTGTCACATCCCATAGTCACATCAAGTAGCTGCCAGCTGACCAGCAGCCAGCTCAGAATGAAACCCTGCCATGTCTGTAGGGCTGGATCTGGGTTTAAAATGCTAATCACACAATACACAGTACTGCTGTGCTATTAGCTTAGCAAGTGCTATTGCATGCCAACCAGCTTCCACCAGAAATCCAGCAAAAGAAGATCAAATGCAATGAAAAGAAGCAGAAACAAGAAGAAAATAGACAAATGTGAACTGGCAAAATAAAACACTAGAAAACCAGTGAAATCAGAAGCTTCGGAAAGATCAATGAGTTTGTTAAGGCCCTGGCCAAAGTAACCAAGAAAAAAAAGAGATGATACATATTACCAAGATCAGAATGAAGGAGGGGATGATACCTTAGTTCCCAGGGCATTAAAATTACTGGGAGGAAATATCATAAATGATACAACAAATGGAACAGTAAAAATAAATAAATTTCCTAAAAGATAAAAATAACCAACAATGATAAAAATGTATACAAAATCTGAAAAGAAAATTACAGGCCACAATCCCTTATGGACATCCATGCAAAAATCCTAAAATTAAAACAAAAAATGCTAACAAACTGACCCCAATAGTAAATTGGAGCTGAAAAGAGGATACCCTAAAATGTGTCACTTTGAACTTCAAAGTGAGAGAACCTGGGGGCAGCAAATGCAGAAGAGGGCTCTTTGTGATGGTCTTTCTCCACCCACCACAGCAGAACACTTTCACCTCTGGTCCTTTCATGGAAATATCAATCACCAAGAAAGGTTAAATTCCTGTCACTGGGAAGAAGCACCACCACACCCAGAGACCAGGAGAACTTTGTCCCAGGACCCTGTCTGTTCTTCAGGCCCACTCATTCTGCCTAAAACTCAGTTATTACCCACTCTGAATTGCCTGCACCCCACTTCCCTCTACTCTAGGAAGAGGGTGTTTAAGTCTCAACCATCAAGCCAGTCTCTGAGGTTTAATATTTTGTGTGACTCCTTTTGTACATGTGCTTGTTATAAATAGGCATGCTTTTTCTCTTGTTGATCTGTCTAGTGTCAGTCCATCTGAGCAGAACAAAGTATTGAACTTTTCCGGGAAAATTTGACTTCCTTGTAAGTATATTAAGTAGATAATATATTGTAACCAAGTAGGATTTACCCTGATGAGAGCAAAACTAGTTCAACACTGAAAAAATCAATAAACCCACCATATCCACAGATAAAATAAGAAAAAAAGGGATCATTCAATAGATTTTTTTAAAAGCCTTCAAAAAATTCAATATCATTCCTGTTTTCAAAAAAAGATCTCTCAACAAACTAAAACTACAGGGGGATTTCTTTTAACTTGATAAAGGGCACATAAAAAATGGAACTAACATAATACTTAAAAGTAAAAAACTGAATCCCTTCAACCTGAAACAATATGACTCATGATTCTTATTCAAAGTTATATTAGAGATTTTAGTGAGTGCAATGAGATGAAAAATGAAAAAGTAAAGAAAAGAGGAAGAGATATAGAGGTGAAAAAGAAAGTAATAAACTTGTATCTTTTCACAGGATAGCCCATGTACAATATCCCCAAGAATCTGCAAAATAATAAGTGAATTTAGCGAGATTTTGAAATGCCAGGTAATATATTTGTATATAATAGCAATAAACAATTGAAAATTGAAGTAAACTATCACCATTATAATAGAACAAAAGAACACAAAAAACTTACATATAGTTCTTACAAAACATCTGCAAAACCGGTGTGCTAAAAATTATAAAATCTTGATTAAAGAAATCAAAGAAGACCTTCATAAGTGGATAGATCTGCTGTGTTCATGAATTGGAGATGTCAATGCTCTTTGCACATTCAATGCAATTTCAAAATGGAATCCCAGCAGGATTTTTGGTAGAAACCAACAAAATGATTGTAAAGTTAATATGAAAAGGAAAAGGAGACAAAATAGACAAAACAGTTTTGAAAGAACAATGTTAACACACAATAAATTTTTTCCGATTTACTATAAGGACATAGTAGTCAAATGAGTGCAGAATGAGAGAAAAGATAAACATATAAATCAAAGAAACGGAATAAAATGTGCAGAAAGAGATTCACGAGTACAGAGACAATCGATTTTCAATAAAGATGCAAAAGCAATTCAACGAAGAAGAATAGCCTTCTTGACAAATGGTGTTGGAATAACTGGATGTTCATATATAATATAATGCTTCATAATGTAAACCTTGAGTCCATGGAAAAAAGTAACTCAAAATCATAACATATGCAAAGGTAAAACCTAAAACAATAAGAACTCCAAAAGAAAACCTGGGAGAAAATCTATGTCACATTGGATCACACAAAGATTTCTCAGATACAGCACAAATAGAATGAGCCATTGACAAAAATTAATAACATTAGATTTCATTAAAAAATAAGATATCTATTTTAAAATTACATTATTAAGAAAATGAAAAGATAACCTACAGACAGAAAATATTTACAAATTAAATATCTGATAAAAAGTTGTCCAAAATACACAAAGAACTCTTAAGACTCAAGAAGAAATAACAAAATCAATTTTAAAATGAGTAAAAAGTTGGAATAAAAACTTTACCAAAGAAAATATATACATTCAAATAGTTGATCCTCAACATCATTAGTTGATATAAAAATGTATATAAAATCCACAACAAAATAACTATTAAAGTGACTAAAATAAATACACCTGGTAATGTCAAATGATGTTGGAGATGTAGAGAGGATGGACTTCTCATATGCTGTCGGTGGAGATGCAAAATGGTACAGCCACTTACATAAACTTTTTTCATTTTTTTATATAGTCAAATGTGACTCAACAATCTCAATCATATATTTTGATCCAAGTGAAATGAAAGCTTATATTGACACAAAACAGACACAAAAACATTATAGAAATAGAATTTGTGATTGCCTCAAACTGGAAATTACCCAAGTGCAGGATATCCATACAATGAAATATGACTACACAGTTAAAAATAAACAAGCTAGTACCATGCAATAGCATGGATGGGTCTCAAGTGCATCATGTTAAGAAAAGAAAGCTGGATTCAAAAGTCTGCCTACTACATAATTCCATTCGTATGACTTCTGGAGAAGGTACAGTTACCAGATTGGAGAACAGAGTAGCAGTGGCCAGGGTCGGGGCAAGGTTGAAAACCAGTAGTACAGTGGAATCTGGGGACTGATGAAACTCTTCAGTATCTCAATCACGATATATGTTATGTGACTTCATGACTATCAAACCATAGAACCATATACTAGAAAAGGTGAATTTTACTTAGTGTAAATTGTTGCTATACAATAAAGAGGAAAATTTAATATAAATAAGAATTCTAAAGAGCAAAAGAAATACAAAACCTGGATAACCTCTATCTAGTAAAGAAGTGCAGTTGCCAAATCAAAACTACACTGAGATTCCATCTCACTCTGGTCAGAATGGCAATCATCAAGAACACAAATAATAAATGCTGACAAGGATGTGGGGGAAAAGTACACTTATACATTGTTGGTGGGACTTCAAATTAGTGCAATCACTCTGGAAAGCAGTATGGAGATTCCCCAAAAACTAGCAATGAAACCACCATATGAGTCAACTATCTTATGCCTAAGTATTTATCCAAAAGAGCTAAAATCAGTATACCATAGGAATACAGCCACATCAGTATTTATAGCAGCATAATTCACACTAGCCAAATTATGAAACAAGCCCAGATGTCCATCAGTAGATGAATGGATTAAGAAAATGTGTTATATAACACAATGGAGTTTTACTAGGTCATAAAAATGAAATTATGGCGTTTTCTAGTAAATGGATGGAAATAAAGAACAGCATGCTAAGTGAAATAAGCCAGAACAGAAAATCAAGACTCAAATGATTTCTCTCATATGAGAAAGCCAGAGCAAAATGAGGAGAAAAGCCCCTTCTTTTGGGGAGGTCGGATATCATAAAGATATAGATCGGTGGAGTGGGAAAAGGAGATCTAGAGGGAGGGAGGAAGGACAGTAAAGGGAAGGAAATGCAGAATGAATTTAACAAAGTCATTTTATGTGCATTTATAAATATGCCACAGTGAATTCCATCTTGATGTGTATATAGAAAGCACCAATCAAAAATAAATACATAGATGAGCAAAAGGAAATCAGTAGAGTAGAGGAAGGAGACTTGGGGGAGGAAAAGCAAGGGCGTGGGGAGATGGTTATGGGGAATGGGGACTAAGATGGAGTAAATCAAAGTCCATCCATATTTGCTTTTGTCAAAGTGAACCCAACTACAATGTATAACTATGAATTAAAAATATTGGAAAAAAAGAAAATGCACTGGAAACTCAATACTTTTCCACAAAGAAAACTACAAGCCCAGACAGTTTCTGTGATGATGTCTAATGATTTAAGAAAGAAGTTATAGCCCTTCTACATTAACACTTTCAGAAAATATGGAAGTTTTATAAGACCTGAATTAACTTGATACCAAAACCAGACAGATATTACAAGAAAATAATATTGCAGAATGTTTGTCATATGAACATGAATGTAAATATCCTTAACAAATATTAGTGAATCAGCAATATGTAGAAAGAATAAGACTCTATAATTGAGAGGTGTGTGTCCCACGTGTATGAGATTGGTTTACGATAAAAAATTAGTCATGTAATTCATCATATTAATAAAATAAAGGGAAATATTATTTTAACAAATACAGAAATGCATTTATTCTGACATAAATACTCTTGACAACAACAGTTGGACTGGGCTTGTAGTTCAGTGGTAGAGTGCTTACCTAGCATGTATGAGGCATTGGGTTCAATCCTCAGTACCACATAAAAATAAATAAAATAAATAAATAATAAAATAAAGGAAAAAAACTCAAAAAAAAACCTTCCAGGAAAAAAGAATTCAACACACATTTATGATAAAAATTTTCAACAAAGTAGGGACAGAAGATAACTTCAAGGTAGCTCTGAAACTCTAGGGTTAGTATCATTTTTAATGGTAAACAGCTTAATGCTTTTCTCAAAAGATTGGAAAGGGGGAAAATATGTCCACTCTCAAGACTCTTATACAGTGGTCATTGTCTGTGGTTGGTGGCTGGGTAGCATCAAACCCATAAGTACCTTGGTGTTGGGCTTCCAGAGATTTCATAGAAAACTTGGAATGGAACCACCATTTGACTCAGCTATCCCACTTCTCCGTCTATACCCTAAAGATTTAAAAATAGCATACTACAGTAATGCAGCTACTTCAATGTTTATAACAGTACAATTCATAATAGCTAAACAGTGGAAACAACCTAGATGCCCTTCAATAGATGAATGAATAAATAAACTGGAATATATACACAATGGAATATTATTCAACATTAAAAGAAAATAAAATCATGACATTTGCAGGCAAATGGATGGAGCTGGAGAATATCATGCTAAGTGAAGTAAACCAATCCCCAAAAACCAAAGGCTGAATGTTCTGATAAGTGGATGCTGATCCATAATGGCGGGGGTGGGGTGCGGGAAGAATGAAGGAAATTTGATTGGGCAAGGAGAGGGAGGGAAAGGAGGGGTCATGGAGGCAGTAAAAATGGTGGAATGCAATGGACATCGTTACCGTAGGTACATGTATGACTGCAACATAGGTGCGACACTACATCATGTACAACCAGAGAAATGCAAAGTTGTGCTGCATTTGTATACAATGAGTCAAATGCATTCTGTTGTCATATATACCTAATTAGAATAAATAAATTAACATATAAAAAGACTCTTAAATTTTGTATATTAATTGACTTAATATACAAAATTGTATTAATTGTATATTAATTAATTGTATATTAATTGACTTAATATACAAAATTGTCCTGATAATTCTGGCCAATGCAATAAGGCAAAAAAAAGATACAGATTGGAAAGGAAAAATTAATAACATCTTTATTGATTGACAAGATTTTGTACATTGCAAATTCCTAAGGAATATACAAAACAAAACTACTAACACTAATAAGTGAGTTGTGAATTACAAGGCTAACACAAAAATAAATAATCTCTGAACAAAAAATCCATAGCAAAATAAGAAAATGACAAAATGTTAAATATAGGAAATTTAATGTAAGGCATGTTCTGACTTTATATTGACACTAATGACATATTGCTCAGAAAAGTTAAGAGAATAATTAAAACAAGATCTATCATATTCATGAATCAGAAGACTGAGTATTATCAAGATGTCAATTTTTCCCAAATTCAAGTATAGATTTAAAACAGTCCTTGAATTTTTTATTTTATTATTAAAAACAAACCTAGAATACTCAAAACATATTGAAAAGAAGGAAATTAATTAGACTTATGCTACTCAGTTCAAAACTTACTCGAAGGTTATAATCATCAGGTGTAAAGATGGTCAAATAGATCAATGGAAGATAATAATTAATTAATATTTTGACATGGAAGCCAAAGTAATTGAATATGAAAAACAATAACTGGATATCCAAATAGAAAAAATGTCTCTTAACTCACATTATGTACAAAAAACAATTCAAAATGTATTATCAACATCCAATAGTGGCCATTTTAATGCTTGAATTAGACTAGATCTTCAAATGATTGATTTTACAAAAAATAATTTTTTACATTTAAAAAATGGATTATCAATCTCTTAAACATCGAAAGCTATAATCACGTAGTAACAATTTCTTCAGAACCTCCCAGAGTAAGCTTTTTTCCTTGAAAACTTTCTCAAATCTCAGGAAAGGTAGTCAGTTGGGCCCCACTTTCTAATAAAACACTGTCCTCTTCCTCTGGTTAGATGAATCTTATTGAGACACAGGACATCTGATCCTCTAGCAGGGGGCTCCAGGTGGGCCTCAGTCCACTGACTCATCAGTAGGCAGCTTTGATTTCATGTAGACTCCAAGAGTTTTTGGTTGCCTGGGGCAGTGGATCCCACAGCATGGAAGAAAGCTTCTGCTTTCGCTCTCCTTACAATCCTGACTGGTTTAGTATCAATACTTACCATTGCCACTGCCTTTGAAGTAAAAATATCTGCAACCCAAAATGTTGATTTCATAAAAGCGGAGAGCAGAATAGTGTTGGCCAGAGGCCAAGGGGGTTGGAAGATGTTGGTCAAAGGGCACAGAATTTAGACAGGAAAAATAAGTGTTAGTGATTTATTGCACAGCATGATTGTCGTAGCTAATAACACTGTGTGCTTCGAAGTTGCTAAAGAATAGATTTTAAATGTCTCAACTCAAAATGACAAGAAGGTGAGTTGATAGATCTATTAATTAGTTTCATTAAATCGTTCTACAATGACGAGTACATGTATCAAAGCATTACATTGTATTTCATCAATATATGTCATTGTCAAGCAAAAATTTTCAAAACACAAAATTTAAAGAAAAAAGTTAAATATCCATAAACTCCCTCTTCCTTTTGTCTGTTTTTCATTGATTTTATATGTAAGAGCCAAAATATACAAATAGGTCTTTGTTTTCCTTGACAAGCCTTACCTAAGCAGAACACTATAAAAAAAAGGTGACTTAACTGACCCAAGGTGTGCATTTATTTTCTTTGAAGGAAAAGCAATATGCATCTTCCACACCTCCAAGATCCCTCTCTCCTAACAGTCTGAAGTTCCTTGGTGGTAATATGCCACAAGAGATGTGATTATTTTGCAGCCAGTTTTGAAAAATTTATCCAATTGGTTTAACAAAGATGTTTCCTCAGTTGCGGTCCTCTTCCATTTAGTCCTGGAGCTCTCTTTGAGGACATCCCTGAGGCCACAGCCCCAGGTATCCTTGTTGAAAAAGGGACATCTTCCTATTCTCCAGCACTCTCCACTCTGCCAACCCTGGATGATTGGATTTTTCACAGTGGCATTTAACAGGGGGTGTAGGAAGAGTACCACCCTCCTGTACATGGTCTTTGAATGCTCTTTTCATTATTGAACAACCTATCATTATTAAGAAGGGTCTAGGGTAGCATCCTGACTTCTCATCTCTATCCTTAATATCTATGCCCCCCAAAAATCTCAACTCTACTTGAGCAGCTGGGTTTCCATCAGATTTTGGCTAAGGAACAGGAGGTGATGGGACCCTGAGTGCAGATGGCTGAGTAAGGCCCATGCCCTGGAAAATGGTGTCCATACCTAATCCCTGGAACCCATGCATCTTACCTTGAGTGACAAAAGGGCTTTGAACATGTGATTAATGTAGGGGTCCTGTGGGGAGCAGATTGTCCAAGGGGTGCCAATGTGATCCCAAGGTTCTTTCTAAGAGGGATAAATTGGGATTGGCCAAAGAGAAGGGGATGCGATGGCTACTTTATTAGTAAGGTCCATGAAGATGCTTTCAAATCTACATAGGTTACAGGCAGATAAGAAAAAAAGGTTTGGTATTCTGTTGCACGGTAGGATGACTGTAAGTTATGATATTGTACTGCATAGTTCAAACAACAAAAGTTAGAATAAAGGATCTTGGATGTTGTTATGGTTTGGGTGTGAGGTGTCCCCCAAAAGCTCATGTATGAGAAAACGCAAGAAGGTTCAGAGGAGAAATGATTGGGCTGTGAGAGCCTTAACCCAATCCGTGAATTAATCCTCTGATGGGATTAACTGAGTGGTAACAAGGCAGGAAGGGTGTGGCTGGAGGAGGTGGACATTGGGGCGTGGCTTTGGGATATATATTGTATCTGGTAAGTGGAGTCTCACTCTGCTTTCTGATCACCATGTGAGCTGCTTCCTTCTGCCTCACTCTCCCACCATGATGTTCTGCCTCTCCTTGAGCCCTGAGGAATGGAGTCTGCTGTCTATGGACTGAGACCTCTGAAACAATGAGCCCTCGAATAAACTTTTCCTCCTCAAAATTGTTCTGGTCAGATCTTTTCATCACAGTAGTGAAAAAGCTGACTAAAACAGATGTTTTCAGCATAGGGACATAATTAATGTTTGAGAGATAGATCCACTTAACCTGATGTAAACATCACACATTGTATAGATGTATCAAAAGGTCACATGCCCCAGAAATACATGTAATTTCTGTGTGTCATTTTAAAATTAAAACTTCATTTAATACAGAGAGGAATATTCAGCTATGGGCCCCCTTCTTGGGAAGTCACATGCCCTTCACTGCCAGCTCCCATGGGGCATTCAAGAACAGAGTGCCAGGGCCAAGCACAGCTGTGAGACACAATCGATGCTGTTGTCTCATTACTTCCATTTCATTTGCAGCAACTTTGCTCAGCATGCCTTGCAAAAGAACAGGCCTCTCCTAAGCCTCTCTCTGACTCCTGTTTCTGTTGCATTTTATTTTATTTTTTCTCTTCCTTGTACTTACAGATAAAAGCATTTTGCCAGAGGTAGGGTCAAGGCCAGGGGCTCACATGGTCAGAACATTTGAGCTCTTCTTGTAAAGGTTCAGGTAATCCTTGTCCCTTCCCACCTCTGCCCCCTCAGGAAATGGTTTGCAAGTATTTCTTAGCTTTTCACTGAAATCAACCAAAGTAGGGTCAAGGGCCAAGTGCCTTTGTACTTATTCCCTGCTCTGCAAGCCAATGGACTCAAGACTCCCACCCGCCACCAGGCATCCCAGATCACAGCAGCAATGGTGGGCCTTAAATGTCACAGAGGTCTCTTTAGCAATTTTTATAAACAACGATGAGCCAGGAGCCTCAGATAAGAAATATTCATCGGGGACAATCACTGTAGCTATGAGATAACTAAACTGGGAGGAGAAAATCTGTACTGGAGCAACTTTGTGAACACAACTGGGTAGGATAAGTGCCCTCCCTGGGAATGTGGGTATCCCATGGAGGAGGCTGATGGAGAATGTCAAAGCCCTGTAGCCCTTTGTGGGCACAGAGATTTGAGCTGTCTTCAGCAGAAGCGTGGAGGAAAGACAAAGGCTCATCCTGGGAGCAGTGAACTTGGTAACAACTTCACACTTAGGTTCTGAGTTCTCTGAAGAAGTTGTGCATCCTGAAGATGGGAAGCTGAAAACAGGGCTGGGGACAGCAGAGGGACTGTAGAGGAGATGGTGGCCACAGCCTCTAGATCCTTGGATCATTGTTTCTGCATATTTTCCAGCATCTGGCCTGGGTCCAACCCTTTACTGAACACTTTCCATGAGCAGGACTGGTCTCAAGGCCTCGCCTGTATTGGTACCTGTGATGCTTGCTATGCTACGCTTTGTGTATTATAATCCCTGCTTTACAAATGAGAAAGATGGCTTTGCTCATCTAGATAGATTTTCAATTGAAATCTTTCCCGAAGTCACCCAACGAGTGAAGGAAACAAGGAGGGAAGCCTAGCAATTGAGCCAGGTGTCCCTCCACAAGGGTCGTAGCAAGGGACAGATGAAACAGGAAGTGGGATGTGACATGCTGGGATGTGGGCATGCCAGCAAGGGAGCGAGGCACCTGAAGTGGGTGGACTTCATGCCAAGGAAAGAAGAGAAGGCAGGCTGTGTGGAGGGCGGGAAGGGGTGAGAAGGGCAGCTCAGTGCTCAGCTGCAGAGGAAGGAAAGGCTGAGGGGCTGGGCCCACGGCAGTGGCGGAGCTGTGGAGAGAGGGTGTGGAAAGAGTGCACCCCACGCCTCTGGTCCCTGCCCCTTCCTTCCCTGCAGTGCGTGGGGCCCAGCTGTCATGGCGTTGCAGGTCCACAATCCAACAGCATGGACTTCCCCACCCGCTCCCCTAAGAAGAGACATCATTTCAACATGCTTGAAGGTTCCCGCTAGAGCATGAGTTAAGTGAAAGGGATGTACACGCCTGCCCGTGAAAGCAGTCATCTGCTGTGTGCCCCGTGGTTACCAGGCACTGAGAGAGCACACCCCAGGCCACACCTTGCTTTCTTTTCTTTTCTTTTTTTTTTTGGTACCGGGCATTGAACTTAGGGGCACTTGACCACTGAGCCACATCCCAGCCCTATTTTGTGTTTTATGTAGAGACAGGGTCTCACTGAGTTGCTTAGCACCTTGCCATTGCTGAGGCTGGCTCTGAACTCGCAATTCTCCTGTCTCAGCCTCCCAAAGTGCTGGGATTACAGGCGTTTGCCACCGCGCCTGGCTTTGCTTTCTTAATCTTTAGAGCAGAACTACAAAGGAAGGGTTGTAATTTCTGTGTTGTAGACGAGAAAACCTAGATGCTAAGTAGCTCTCCACTGGTCATCAGCATGAAGTGCCAGAGAAGTGCTAGTTGGCTTGCCGGTAGAGCCCAAAGGGCAGAGTGAGATCCCCTGAGACCCCCGGGCTCACTCCTGCAGCCCCTCATGCCCTGCACACCAGTACCTAGAGATGCATCCTCTGTCCCTCTGTTCACATTGATGCTCTGTTTCCTGACTCCCACTCTAGTCAGGATCTGTGCTGGACACTGGACATTCAATGAGAGAAAAAGATACAGCTTCTCTCATGAGTGACCCCATGGCCTGGGGCATACTGCTGTTCAGAGAATGAACACCAAAGAAAAACCTAAGGACTGTGAGAGAGAATGATGAGAGAGGGTAGAGACTTTCTAGGGTCATGGTGACAGTTCATTCTGGAAATTATTTTCCTACAGGTAAAATTGAGAAGCAAAGAGGCATCAGGAAAATGTAAGTCTAGCTTCTGATGTCGAGAGACCACAATCAAGCATTCCAAGTTATTAAGTGATATGACACAAGACCAGGATTAGGGTTTTTTTCCTCCTAAATTCCCTTATATCTCTCAGCTCTCGCCTACAAAACACAACTAATAAACAAGTTGGCTCTCAGCTCTCATTCAGTGCTCAGAATCAGAATTTCAATGTGAATATGAAAACCCAGAGGAATCCCATTTGACATCATCCCCATCAATCCAAGGTTTATTTGCCTGCAGGCCTGTGACAGATATAGCTGTCTCAACTGGGCCCTGCAACATTATGAGGGAGTTTTGGCGAGAAACGCTATTTTAAGCACCGCTTACACTGTGCTCAGATTGTTTTTATGGGGAAAGTTATGATTCCTGATAATTGCCAGAGTTTACTTTGAACGCCTCCTTGGTAAGATGGGAGCGGGGCTCCTTGGCCTCTCTGAAAATTTCCTCATGGTTTTTGTTGCAGGGCACCCACGCCCCTCAGTCTCCTGACTGATATGATTTATAAACTAATGACAGGGCAATAAATACTGTAGTAAGTGGTTGTGGGGTGACATTTGCCGAGCCAGAGTTACAGGCGGCTGGAGAGTATTCCCATGTAAAATTGCTTGCACCATTCTCCCCATTACAATGATCTACAGCACAGATAAAAATGCCCCGCCCCCTCCCCAAACACAATGCCATTTTCTTATAAGAATCAGGAGACCTGTCAGTGGAAACCTGTTCATCTGCTTTCCAACCTATGAGAATCCCTCACCAAACTACATCATCAATCTAGGAAGAATGCGTGCATGTCCCAAATGGGTACATTTCTAACCTATTGCATGGGTTCGATTAGCCATGTTTATTACTACCTACTATGTGTGAGTCGTCCTGTTGGCTGGTATGATGGGTGACATGGTACTTCGGTTTTACAAGACTTCAAAATTTAGAAAGGGGAGGAGAATCAAATGTAAGCAACTCTACACACAAAGTCACTAGGGTCTTTACAAGGTACAGAGAAAGTAAGAAAGCAAGACAAATTACTTTTGACTCTTTAAGCCACAGGAATACTCCTGAGGGGATCCACACTAATCCTCTTCCTGGCTGGGCGGTGGGATCAGCCACTCCCTCCAGAGACCAGGGTTCTCCACTTCGTCCTGGTGTCCACCCTCCCCCAGTTGTTGTGACTCATTTCCGTGTGCTTCACTTTAGGAGTCAGGAGGGGCATTGGCCCCTGCAGGAAGCCTCCCCTGGTGACCCCTGCATGCCTAGGCACCCGGAGCTGCTATGGCCGACGTGTCTGTGTTTTTTCACACCATCCGGTAAAGTGTGTGTCTTCACACCCTGTTGTAAATCCTTCAAAATACACACAACAACTCATGCACTCTGTGGCTCCTGTGGCAGCACACATCCTGCCACATGGGGGAACTCAATAAGCATCTATTCAACAGGGTCTCCCGGCTGGGTGCCCAGCTAGAAATGAAGGGCACTGCAGGTGGATGGAGCTATAGGAGCAAAAGACAGAGCAGGAAGTTCAAGGTGTAGGAAAAAAAATAGTGACAGACAGACAAAGTCCTAAAGGAAACTTCAAGTGAAATCCTGGGGGTGACTGGCTGAGAATTAGGAGATCTGTCTGGGACATGATAGGTGACCATAGTCCGCTGCTTGGGATAATCCTGCAGATGAACACAATGCACCCTGCAGTTGTACCTGTAACTTCCCCACTCCTTTGGAGAAGAGCTACCTCTACCTTTGCTTGCCAGAGGACCCAAAAGGGAGCTTCACCCTTTGTGTATGGGCCTGAGCGTCAGCATATGGTCAAGGGGTGGACCCTAAGCCAATCAAAGTTCTTTCATGGTTGGTCCAAGGCTGAGCACACAACCCACGTCAGACCAACAGCAGTGTTCTCCATCAGGTACCAGACCAGGCAAGTGTCTTCCCTGAGGGGACACATGCTGCCATTGATTAGTGCCTGCCACATTTAAAAAGTAAGTCGAAAATCTAAGAGACTCAGTACAATAGGCAAGAGGAGAATCGTGAGGAGAGGAAGTCCCTGGTGCCCATTGCCAGGCACAGCTCTCTTTCCTGGCTGGGCAGCAGCTGGAGTGACCCAGTGCTCCTGATCATTAGGCCTCTCTCACTCCACCAGCAGCAGGAAGGCCTTGAAGAGAGTCCAGAGGCCACCGTCAGGCATGAGGCCAGTGGCCTCCCTGCTCCATGTTGCCCAGAAACCCATTCCAGAAGGGAGACTGTCACACAAAGTTGGGCTATCCCCAAGAGGGCTTAGGATGGAGCCTATCAGATCTACAACCTGTTTGCCACTTTCACGTAGAGGACAGTGTCCTGGGAGATGTTCCTGGGTCACCCCCCACAGCTCTAGTGGCTCATGAGATTGTCAGTCAGATGCAGCTTCCCATCAAAGGCATGTTGACCTGTGATCTTGATCTCTTGTGTACAGTGAGTGACCTGATCCTGTCTCTAGTTCAAGTTGACCTCCTCACGTTCTACTGGATCTATCTCCTCTCACGCAAGAGGCTTGGTTCTTATATCCCATCTTCTTTCCTTCTATGCTATCAGATTCTCTTCCTCCTCCTCCTAGATCAGCCCCAGGTACCTAAAAGCCCATTGTAATAGGCTCAGCTTCACAAAATGGGGAAAATGCTAAACTCCTGTTTCCCTCCACCAAACCATCTATTTTCCTTTACAAAGTTAGAAATAAAGATTTCAAACAAGGGAGATGATGCATAGATGAGCTAAACCAGATTAAGTATTTAAAAGATATAACTGCCCCTGAGTTCAATTTCTGGTACAAATATATATATATATAAAACACAATTACATCTTCTCTGGGTTTTTAGAGACAAACAAATATTGAACCATGCCTTGGAAGTCTAACCATTTAGACAGATTTCTTTATCTATTTCAGGTTTTAGGTTATGGAATTCAATAATGGGAAGAAAAGAAGGAAGAACTAGTTGGACAATCTAATTTTTTTTTTAAAAAGACATTTCAGACACTTGTCTTGGGATGAATTTGCATGTCATTAACATTGAGCGATAAGAGGTCTTATTTCCACATTTATTATAGAAAGAATTATCTCTCTTCAATGGTACTTGAGTCCAATATTATACACATACCACATGAAATTTAGATGAAGTTTTAAGCCCATCATATCCTAGAAATGAGATGATAACAATTATGCATAATTTCTGAAGCCATGGATTAAATGTCATTTAATCTATGTAGCCTTTTCAAGTAACTCTGGCAGAATTAATCACTTCCTTTGTGTGATCCTATAAAATATACAATAAGGTAGACAGTCCCAGAAGAAACACAGTCCCAGGTTGAAATAGCATGGTGGTTTTCCTCAACTATAAAATGGCCTAATACAGAATCTGCCATTTACAATTGGGAAAGGGGTCTTAAAAAGAAAAATAAAAAGCAACAGGGGCAACTATAAAAAACCCTGGCACCAAGCAAATGCTTCTGAATTTCATTGTTAATATAGAGCTTCTGAATTCAATTATCTAACATAGTACTTCCACCCTGTGTTTCGGATAGGGGAGTTGGCCAGCCCCCTGGGCCCACGGCACGTCACTCTAAAATAATTACAGTTGTGATGACCAGGAGCCTGTTTTTACATTTTTCCAAGAAAACAGGAAGTGCCATGTTTCACATAATTGTTGCACCCTGATTTTTGAGACTCCAAATTGGTTATAGCCATTCATTGTACAACTGTTGTATGGTACAATTCTGTTCCACATGCCACTTACAACCATGGTGTCTAGATGCACATTTGTCACCTCGTGCAGGTGGAGCACAAGCCTGGCATTCTCAGTGAGTGTGTGTGGTGTGCCTTGAGGATGCGGCCTAACGGGAAAAGCACCTCAAAGGAGTGACGCCAAGGATGGTCATCAGATAAGGAAACCAATGACAGAGGCGCAGAATCTTCGGGCACAGAAGATTAAATTTGGTTAAGTCCATTCTTCCCAACACTGTAGTAAATTTTCTCAAGTGTAATACTTTGACTATGATGCATAAACTTTTAACTAATAGGTTAATTTATTTTTTCCAGACTGGCAGAATGTTCACCAAACTATCACAAAGAAACAATGTGTGTCTACTGGGATTATTCACTTTCAATGTATATTCCTGAGTATTCTGTGCATCCTAATCTTGTACCAAAGATAACTTAGTAATAAATGATTTTTAAGTAATACCATCACAATTCTAAAAAAAAAAAAAAGCTTCATATAATGGTTGCACCCCACTCCTTTGCAAAAAAACAAAAACAATTGGCATCAAATTTGTGACGTTTATGCAGTCAAATTTGACAAGATGAGAAATAAACCCAATAATCTTTTGAAGAATCTCTCAACAGGTGACCAGATTTTTTTAAACCAAATCGCATGATTAATTCTGTAAGTGCAGAGACAGCATGAATAAACAATAAGAGAGACTACCTGCAGCAACAACTCTGGCTTTACTTCTTTCTTCCATGTGGTTGTGGAGACACGTCTCTGTCCACCAGTGCAAGGCATGTGCTGCAAAGGGCAGCCATGTGTTCAGAATGGAATGCAGGTGCACCTGTGACCCTGGCTATTGTAGATAGATTACGAAGATGGAAAGACTATCCCTAAACAAAACAGTCTTGACTTATTGTCAGTTTTTGTGATTTTCCTTTATAACCCAACTTCTTAAATATTATATCATCTGTCAGTTGCTATTCAAGTCTATCTGCCTGACCCAATTCTGAGTGTGTTATTACTGTCTTAAGGAAAGAGCACATAGGATGGAAATGAGACCAGGGAGCATTCATTTGTCAAAAAAGAAAAAAAGTGTGTGTCATGCATTTTGGGATGAATCTTTGGGCTCCTGTTTACCACTTCCACTTTGAATAATTGAGGTTGACTGAAGACACACTTCTGATAAGGTGTTCCTACATGTGTACAACCTCTCTGCTGGGTGTGCTGTCTCGGATGATAGAAAGCACCTCAGGCAAGAAGATGCTGCTGCTGCACACTCTGTTCCTGCAGGCAGAAAAGAGTTAGAATCCAGGCATGCAGTGTGTCCCGTTGTATGGGACATGTACCAGCTGGCCTCCCAGCCTGGTCAATTAACATTTCCCTACCTGGGGTTTCACAGCACAGCAATAAACAAACTCCAGCTTTCATTTCCATAAATGATGGAAGATTGGTCCCCTGAGCAAAGGCCACCTTCCACTCTTCATCTGAGGAATTCAGACCAGCAGATTTGATAATAAATGTTAAGGGTGTGAAATTAACATACAAAGTGGCAGCTGGAAAGGGCATGGCAGACAGGTGTCTGGCTGGAGTCACTTCTGCGCCCCAGAGACTCAAAAGAGCTAATAAATGCAGTTCTCTATTTATGTGCTGCCTCTGAGACACTCTGCTTGAGTGTTTCCATATGATCTCAAGAACTCAACCACCAAGGAGGGAAAGGCCACCATCTTTGCCCTAGATTGGCAGGTAGACCAAAGGCAGAACTAAGAAATTATGTGAAATCCCCAAAGAGAAGGGAAGGGCTAAGGGACCCTTTTTATGTCAGTGGAGATGAGGAGGGGTGTGCAGCTTTTCAGCTGATACCCTCACTGTCATACATAAAATGTGAATAGAGAATGCTTGGCACTCAGTAAAGGCTGAATATCCAACACAGTCACCAGCAGTAGCACATACCATGGCCGAATGCAGGCTCCCTAGAATTCAGCTATCAAGCACAAATGCAAGTCAAGCAACGTTGTGTATTCAAAATGTGTGTGCAAAGCTAGCAAGTCCTGTCCTTGTAGGAGAAAGAGAATCCCAAAGAATCATGATTAGGCTCTCTGGAGCAGTGGGGTGAGCAGGGGAATGAAGTCTTCAAAGAAGAAGAAAACCACCTGAGAACCTGTCCACCAGCAGGAGAAAGAGACAAGATTCATCACCAAGGTGGAAGCCAGTGCAGCAGCCCAGCCAGCTTGAGGAATCCTGAGAAGTCCAAGTTTAACTCTTGGATCTGATGTGAAACAGTAAAAGGAAGAGATGAAGGGAGGGGAGGTAACCAACAGCCCACTTATGGAATTGAAACAACCCCATTGAGGAGTTTGTATTGTGATCTGCTTGACAATTTCAAGGAGGGCATACCACAGGATTCCTGAAGAGAATAGACCATCAATTTGCAAAGTATGTATACATTTAAACTCCCTACATTCTACACTGACCTTCTCACCAATGAAGTGAAGGTTGCTCAGGATTGGAGGAGGAAATGATAGAAACAGAAGTGATACTGAAACCTTGAGGGGAATCAGAGTTTTATGTTAGCATCCGCCACTTGACCAGAGCAGGGTGGGGTAACTATAATCATGTGTCCACCCACTGGCCTGTCTGATTCTTATAGCCATAGGATATGTTTAAGACACTGGTAATGGGCTATCAAAAACATCATACAGAGTGCACTCCAGTTCATTGTTGTCCCAGATGCAGTCACTCTGGTGAGTCAAATAAACACAATGCCTGGAACCCAGGAGGGTTCCACAATTACAGAAAATAATTGTTTATGTCCATCTTAGGAGTCCACATGTCATGTCAGGGGACAAAATCTGGACTCCCATTTTTGCAAATAGTTTTATAGAAATACAACCATGTCCATTGATTGACGTATTTTCTGTGGCTACCCTCATGCTATCATGCCAGAGTTGAAATGCTCTAACAGAGACTGTCTGGTTCACAAAGCTGAAACTCTTTACTATCTATGTTTTTATCTTACAAAAAAGGTTTGTTGACCCTCGCTTTATCATAATGGGTAAAACAGGATTAGGCTGCTTTCACCTCACATGGACAGTAATGTACCTACACCAGATTATCCCAGGCCATGATAACTCTCATTCACTCTTCACAGAAATGTTGCTGGGCCGCTTAGACACTTGATATCATTCTCATAGGAACTAGTGATCCGAAGTAGAAAGTGTGTGAGAAGGACACACAGTGCTGAGATTACTTGTATGTGGAACCTAGAGGAGGCAAACTCATGGAAAGAGAAGTAGAATGGTGGTTACCAGGAGCTCAAGAGGACTGGGGAGATGTTGGCCAAAGAAGGCAAAATTTCAATGAAGCTAGAAGAAAAAGTTCTACAGGAGATCTACTGTACATGGTGACTGTGGTTAACAATCATATATACTTGAAAACATTTAAGAGAGATTAAAGTGTTCTCACCACCAAAAAAAAAAGGTAATTTTATGAGGTAATGGATATATTACCAAGCTTGATTTAGTCATTTCATGATGTATACACATACCAAATTATCACATTGTACACCATAAATATGTACAATTTTATGTGTCAGTTAATGAAATAGAAAATAAAAATAAAAGTGTCTTAAATATCTTGATATATAAAATGTGTTAAAGAAAGATAGGTCTCTTAAAAACAATCATGCTAATGATGATCTGACCTCTACTATGTAACTCTAAGGCTGTCAGGGAGAAATAGGGCTCAGCAAAGATTTTCCAGCCAAGATGGACCACAGTTAAAGCAGCTGTCTTATGAGCCATCAAAGCCAATGGTGCTCAACGAGTCATGGCAGGTTAGAAAATATAAATCTGCAACAGAAGAATTAGCAATGCATGCCTAGCATTTTGAAGCAAAACCAGGCACTACAAGGTAATCGACAATTCTCTAGATGACAAAGATTTCTGAATTTGTTACTAGAACCTGGTAGAAGAGATTCACAAAACCATAAAACTGTATATGCCATTATTTTTTGTGTGGTTGTTCCTTCTTCTATCTTCCTGTCTCAAAAGCAGATAAAAACTTGAAGTTCATCTGGCAGGGCTGGTGCAGGAGTGAGCTGAAAGGAGCTTGTATCTATGAGAACTTCTTAGAGCAGAGCTGTCCCACAAGGCCCTGCACTACAGGAAGATTCTGTTGCTCTCTGGAGTAACAGGCTGGAATACACAGAAACAAGAAATTACTGCATTCTATCTATAAGGGGATAAAAAAGAGTAATGCCCATTCTCCATAGAGGCGTTTTCATTTAATAAACATGTGCAAACAGAGGAACACAGGTATCTTAGTCAAATTTTGCATATCTTTGACCAAAATACCTAACAAGAACAATTTTAGAGGAGGAAAAGCTTATTTGGTGCTCACAGTTTCAGAGTCTCAGTCCACCGATAGCCGATTTCCTTGCTCTGGGCCCAAAAGGAGGAAGAGCATCATGGTGGAAGAGTGTAGCAGAAGAAAGCAGCTCAGGACATGACAACCAGAAAACAGAGGAAGAGATATTGCTCTGCTCACCAGGGAAAAAATATAAATCCCAAAGATGCTCCCCCCGTGACCCTCCTCCAGCCACACCCTACCTGCCTATAGTTACCACCAGTGAATCCACATCAGTGGATTAATGCACTGATGAGGTTAAGGCTCTCATTACCCAATCATTTCAGCTCTAAACTTTCTTGTATTATCTTACACATGAGCTTTTGGGGGACATCTCATATCTAACCATAACATCAGGCTTTGGAATTAAACAGACTCAGATTTCAATCCCCTGTGTACCACTCACCAACTAAGTGGTAACTGAAGGTGGGTGGCATGTGTGTGGCTGGAGGAGGTGGGCATTAGGGGCGTGCCTTTGTATCTGGTGAGTGGAGTCTTTCTCTGCTTTCTGATGCCATGTTTTCAGCTGATTTCCTCCCCAACACTCTTCAGCCATGATGATCTGCCTCACTTCAAGCCCCAAGAAATGAAGCAGGCTGTCTGTAAACTGAAACCTCTGAAACCATGAGCTCCAGATAAACTCTTCCTAACCTAAAATTGCTCTTGTAGGGTCTTTTAGTCACAGCAATGAAAAAGCTGACTAAAACATTGGGCCATTATAGTTCAATGTTCTTGTAATTATAAAATGAAAGACTGTAATCTCAGCCACCAGGATGTCACAGAGATTTAGGTTTGCATAATGTGACCTAGATCTGAAATGGTCTTGAAGGCCATTTCTAGGAATGTTTAAATGTCCATGGCTTCACTTCTCTGAGATAGCTGAGTTAATCAACCTCTCTGTGTTTCACAATTCTCATCTGTAACCAACACCATCTGTCTTAGTCTGTTTTGTATTGCTATAACACAATGCCTGAGTCTGGGATAATTTTAAACAATAGATGCTTAGTTGGCTCATAGTTCTGGAGTTTGGGAAGTCCAAGAACATGGCACCTGCATTATGCAGGGGAGAACTTTCTTGCTATGCCATCCACAGTAGAAGGAAGATGGAAGGGCTAGGAGCACATGCAAAAGATATAAAAAGCAAGATGAGGTCACTTTCATAACAAGTTCACTCCTGCAATAACTAACGCACTCCCATAATAATGACACTTGTCCACTCAAGAAGGCAGAGTTCTTATGACATAATCATCTCTCAAAGGCCCTATCTTCAAATGCCATCAATATATGAATTTGGGGATTACATTTCCAACACTTGAATTTTTGAGGACACATTCACAACATAGCATCATCAAAGTCACAGCAATGTGTGAAGAGGAACTGAAATAACCCTGGTGAATTTGTAGCACCAAAACTGGTAGAGAGTTAAAGTCCAATACGTGACAGCTACTTATTTTGATCATCACAATCCTGTTACCAAACCTAGAATAAGACAACATACATGGATGTGAAGGGTATAAATTCTGGAGACAGAAAGGCCTGGGTTTTAATGCGGTTCTTCCATTTATATTTTCTGTTTCTTTGGATGAAACATCTTTTTAAACTGCTGTTCTTTCCTATGCCAAATGATGAAATCGATAGTACCTATCTCATGAGATTGTGATGAGGCAATCCTTAAAGCAGTCAATAAATGTAGGTTCTTGCTCTTATTATCGATGGTTAGCAACTGCTAACATGTATTAAGCACTCACTGTTTAACATATTTATATGAAAACACTCTTCATGTACAATATTATTTAGCTCTCACAGAAACTATATGAAATAGATAACAGCATTATCCCTATTTAAGCAATAAGAAAACTAAAGCAGAATAATTGCATAACATGCTCAAGTTCCACATTGTCAGAGCTGGTATTCAAATACACTTTAAAATGCTAGAAAAAGAAGAGAAAATGAAACCTAAAGAAAAGGGAATAATGAAATAATGATAAAGACAAGAAATCAATGAAATAGAAATGGATGAATAATGAGGAAAATCAGCAAAGTTAAAATTGTTTCTTTAAAAATACTAGTAACATTGCAAAATCACCAGGAAGAATGGTCAAAGAGAGAATCCAGGAATTAAAATGATAACATCATTACAAATCACACAGAAAGTAAAAGGAATTAGAAAATATTATGAACAACCTTATGCTCTAAATTTGACATCTCATGTAAAATAAACAAAATTTATTTTAAAACCACAACTTACAAAGCAAAATAGGAAATAGAAAATAAGGGTAAATGTGTATCCTTTAAAGAAATTCCTTTGTTCCTTAAAACACATTTTCACAAAGAACACTCTAGATCCATATCACTTCACTGATTAAGTCTGTAAGACTTAAAAAATAAAGAATTCCAAGCTTATCTATGCATTTTAAGTGTAAGATCATCACAATCCTGTTACCAAACCTAGAATAAGACAGTAAAAGAAAACTTCAAGCTAATATCCCTCAAGATCATTGGCATAGAATTTCTGGTCAAATATTAGCTAATCAAATCAGCAGTATAGAAGGGAATCCTGCATTCTGATCAAGCAGGGATGTTGAAAGACAGCAGGATGGTGTAACCCAAGGAAATCAATGATGTAACTCACCAAGTAATACATTTGTGCGAAAGTCGGAGGATTATTAATATGAACGTGGAAAAGATCCAAAAAGTCAAGCCCTTTGTGATATAAACTGTCCACAAACCAGATTTCCTTAATTCAGGAAGGACACCTGAGAATTCCCTACAGCCTGCTCCCTACTTAATTATGAAATATTGATGTTTTCCCTCTAAGATCAGCAACAAAGCAGAAACATCTGCTCTTACTATTTCTGTTTAATAATTCTGTCAACATTTCCTGCCCTTGCAATAAGAACAAATAGAGAAGAGAAAGACAAAAAAAAAAGAGAGATACACGTGGTCTGAGACCATGATCGCCAAGACAGCGTGTTATTTCTTTTTTTTTTTTAATATGTTTTTAGTTGTCAGTGGACTTTATTTGTTTTTATGCGGTGCTGAGAATGGAACCCAGTGCCTCACACATGCTAGGCAAGCGCTCTGCCACTGAGCCACAACCTCAGCCCCCAGAGTGTGTTATTTCTGATAGGGTGGACAATGTCTCCCTAGGACTGGAAGGAAGGCCAGGGTAAATCCACACCCATACCACAGATCACTGCAACCTCATGGGAGGAAGAGAGACTTCAATAAGTGGCAAAAATGAATGTCAACTCTTCTTTTACACCATATGAGAAACTAAATTGAAATGGATCACAAATATAGGCATGGAAGCTAAAACTGATTTTGTTTCTTTACTGCAGTACTGAGGGCCTCATATATGCTACACAAGCTCTTTGCCACTGAGTTACGTCCTTAGCTCTTCTATTTTATTTCACTGTATTTTATGATACTTCGAAACAAGATCTCACCAAATTGCCCAGGTTGGCCTTAAACTTAGAATTCTCCTACCTCAGTCTCCTGAGTAGCTGGGATTATAAGTGTATGCCATGGGGCCTGGCTAAAACTAAATTGTCTAGAATGAAAGATAAGGTAAATGTTTATAAAATTGGAGTAGGTGGATATCTTTAGAGAGGTCTTAGAAAGCACTTAGCTCTAAAAATTAAATAAATAAAACTTTTAAATTCTTTTTAAATTGCTTGTGAGAAGGTTTTGTTAAGAAATAGAGAAACTACAGTCTGAGGAAATGTATGTTCAACACATATATCTAAAAAAAATTTTTATCCAGAACACATAAAGAAATCTTATAACTCAATAATAATAAAATGGCAATTAAATTTTTAAAAAATACTGGGCAAACTTGAAGAGACACTTTTTTTTTTTGGTACTGAGGATTGAACCCAGGGATGCTTAACCCCTGAGCCACATCCCCAGCCCTTTCTGTTTTTTGTTTTGTTTTGTTTTTTTTGAGACAGGTTATCACTAATTTGCTGAGGCTGACCTTGATCTTGCAATCCTTCTATCTCAGCCACCTGAGGCGTTGGGATTACAGGTGTGCACCACCAACACACCTGGCCAAAGACACTTTTCTAAAGAGGATATTCTAATGATCTGTAAGCACATGATAAAGTGTTTGGCATTATCCGTTACCAGGGGAACAAAATCTGAGCCTGCAGTGAGTTTCCACGGCACAGACCCACCAACCCACAAGCTGAATGCCAGCATGGGGGAGCCACAACAGGGACTCCCGCTCAGCACTGGTCAGAGGGAGCCATTCAGGGAAGCCCCTTGCTCCGTCCTTCACGTGGCCTCTAGGCCTGGAAGTAAGGCATGTCTTCAGTTCTCAGAAAGCCAAGGCAAAGGCAGAGACGGCCAGGGGCCACTTAGGAGACGGGGACGTGGCTGCACAGTAACTCCCTCCACCAGCTGGAATCTTTGCAGTAACAGGTGAGAGATGAAGGTAGCTAGAGTCCGGATGGTAATTAGGATGAGGACGAATGCCCGAGTGTGAGGGGTATTCCTAATTTACAACTGAAAAGACTCAAATGTGTAAGGTGGGGCATGGAGGAAGAGAATAAAAGAAAAAAATGCAACAATTGATTACTATTTATTGAATGCTAGTGGAAGACTCCTCCCAATATTTCCTCCTTGGGGGGCAGTGAAAGAAATCATTGAAGAATTAGGTTAAGGGTGCCCTGTTCTTCCTGTCCGCCATAGCTTTACCTCCTATAACACAGGTTTATGGCGTCTGTGTTTACGGCCCGTACCATACAGGCACAGAGCTCTCTTCCAGCCCTACCTGCCCTCTACCCACTCAGAATGGGCTTTGGATCACCAGGTGCCCAGGTCCATCCTGTTCAGCCAATCATTACGTCAGGTACAGGCATGCGTTCCTACAGCCTCAGTCAGCCTCGGGGTAAGAGCGGCTCGGCTCCCTGAAGTACAGCGTCTGGAATGCTGGAATCAGTCTCCTCAAGTGAACCGGGAGACTCTTCCGCATGTAGGCTGAGTCCCTCACTCTGAACCACAGCTGCAGGGTCAGGCTGGTGTGCCTTGTGCCCCATTTCCCCTGACAACCCCACTTCTCAGCTGTTGGCCCTGGAGCCTTGTGCACTTGCCTCTGTCCCAGGGATTGGCTTGTTTCTTGAAGCCCATGTCTCCACAGGGACCTGCTGCGGTCAGTGTCCTGGGAGGAAGCTGGACCCTGGTGTGCGTGGGCTGCATTCACAAGATCAGCACTCCCGGGCCAGTCACTTGCCACACTGGCAGGCGGAGCCAAGCGCCCAAATCTATAGGAAATCTACACGGCGTGGAAGAGCTTCATGACACAGTGACTGAGTACTGGCCTCTCCCCCACCAGCCTGTCGACAGGTGCCAGCTTGCCTTGACCAGCTTTCCTAGAGCCATTCACCATGGGATTGAACTTTGCTTATTCAAAAAAATACTTGACTTTTTAAATAAAAATGACGTCTGTTTATTATTTTTAAAAAGCAAGAACAAGGGCTGGGGATATAGCTCCGTTGGTAGAGTGCTTGCCTTGCATGCACAAGGCCCTGGGTTCAATCCCCAGCACCACAAAAACAAAACAACCAAACCAAAAAGCAAGAACAAAATCTTTATGTTTTCCTATTGCTCCTCTCTCCAATCTCAGATGGCAAATTCCTCCAATTGTTAGCATACCATTTGCAAGTGCATCCAAGCCAGCCAGGTTTTGTCGCCAGTTCTTGTGAGAGTGTTCATGAGTACTGTGCACGTGAGGAGTCCACCTATTGCCTTTTAACCGGAAGGGCAACTTGGCTTAAAACAATCAGGTACAATTTTATCTCAGAACTTGTGTTCCTCAAGTGCATGAAGCCATCTTGAAAAGTGTTCCTCGTTTTTCAGGATAATTTTCTTCTACTGGAACTTTGAATGTGCTTGGGCTTCTCGTATTCTGTCATCCTCTGAAGAGGCACAGAGCCGCTTCACAGTGTGACTTGCTTTCCTGCATTCAGTCCTCAGCTTCTCTTCACCCTTTCTTGCCTCTGTTCTTCTCCACATTGTTAGGAGCCACCCAAGGACAGCACAGGTGTGGCCAGCTGCTTCCAATTGCATTTATTTTGTTGCTTCTAAGGCAGCTTTGAGAGTGTTGAGATTTACCATTTAATCTCTCTTTTCTCTCAGCCTTCTGGCTGGCTTAATTGATTTGACCTTATTCCCTTGCCTTACATTTACTTCTTTGTAATCCTGCAGCTCTTATTCATTGCTTTATGTTTTGTTTTGTATTGCAAAACCCTTTTATCTAAAGTGGCATTGAGTCTTAATGGATAGTTGTACAAACCCCTGCACAATTTGTTTGGGTAATTAAGTCTTAGAATTTATTTCCTTTTCATCTAGCTTCGACTAAATGATTTTTTTTTCCAGTTTTTATGCCAAAGACTAGGACTGGCTTCTTTTTGGTTCTCACTTAATTTTAAAAGGGCTTAGTTCCTGGGCTGCCACAGGAAAGTGGAGAGCCCAGAGGAGAGAACGAGGTGAGTCCTGCCTCCACATGGCTAGCCCCCACACTCTCATGAAAGCCTCAATTTGCACTTCCTGGGAAGTGCACCTCTTAAGTTTCAGACACGGCTCCTTCATTCATTCATTATTTATTCAACCATATCTGCTGTCTGTGTTGATGAAGCCTCTCCATGACAACTCTTGTTCCAAATTTGGGGGTGTAGTGCTGGTTGGAATGAGCCAGACCTCCCTTGCTAGGCTTAAAATTTAGACCAGTGAATTGAAAACTGTATTTGCAGTTTCGTCTCATGGCCATGACAGATGCTCTAGAAACTTGCTGCTATAAGTTAGGCTCTCTGATATGACCAGAGCAAGCCCCTGGAGCTCTCGTATCCCAGTTAAAAACAGATAAAAACCAAACTGCCCTCTGATGGTTTTGATGAGTCTTAAGTGGGACAATATACGACTGTCCTTTGGTGTTTACAGGGGGTTGGCACATACCAAAACCCGAGGATGCTCAAGTCCCTCCTGTAAAATGGTGCAGCGTTTACATATGACCTAAGCACATTCTCCCACATGTCCCAAATCATCTTTGCAATACCTAACCCAATGCCTATACATGCTTCATTAACATGGATTCAGCATGGGTCTTGACACATAACAATTCAAATTTTGCATTTTGGAAATTTCTAGAATTTTTTGTTCTATTCTTTTTGATCCACCATTAACTGAATGCCCAGATGCAGAATCCGTGGACACAGGAGGCCCTCTATTTGCATATGGGCTTTAGAAATAAATTATATAGACCTTGAACATTGCTAAAATGCTTTCCTTCCAGCAGCACTTGTGGGTCTCTTCCCACCTGGCTAACTATAGGTAAATGTATGCATACAGGGAGGAAAGGCAGGGAAGCACTTGCCCTTGCACCCGCCCCTCCTGCAGCTCCCAGGCCCTGGGGGAGGACTGTGCTTCTGAGGCCCAGAGCCACTTCACTGTGGTTACTGCCGACTTGGCCCACACTCGTCTTCCACCAGGACCCAGCACCAAGATGCATTGACTCTGGGCAGTTATGAGGGAGAATTATGAACAGAATGTTATAATTTAGCTTGATTTGAGATTACTTAATGGAAATCAGTTCCCCGGCATCTAATTATTCCCAGTGAAGTGGCATCAGTGCTGTGTGAATCAGGGATTGTGGGCACAGCGGGCATGATGTGGTTCAGAGGCGCCAGTTCCTCAGTCTTCTAATAGAGCGTGCCTATTGTTGTTAAAGTCCCAGGTAAACCAGACCCTCAGAGAAGCTTTTGAAGAGTGAGTGTAGACTCCAAGGCAGGTTCTGCAGACCACTCCATTGCCACAGAGGGCAAGAGGTGACAGCAGAACGGAGGGCACATTGCCCAAATTCCTGCAGAAGGTTGTCGAGTACAATTGGCAGCAATGGATTCTTCGTTGGCACACAGGTTGTGTGGCTGGAGGGGGAGGTGACATCTACTTTTGAGTACTCGCTGTATTCTAGTTCTTATTGGTGAATAATTTCTCCCTGTGGTTTAAGGATGGAACAGAAATGTTCAGTATATAGCAAGTGTTTTGTCGGAGATGAAAAAGGGCTGTGGGGGTCCAGATCCCTGCCCTCTGGGGACAGGGCAGAGTTTTCCCAAGGGCTGACTTTTGACCTAACCTTAAAGAATGATTTGATATTTTCAGACCAAGAAGGGGGAGAGAAGTTCCAAGGCAGCAGGTTTGGAGTCCCCAAAGGGCCTGTGTGTCCATGAAGCAGAGTGTCTGAATGTGAGGAGAAAGGATGTGGGTAGGAGCCAGGCCGAGAAGAGCCACCAGTGCCTGAGGTAGTGCCGTGGTCGGACCTGACTTGGAGCTGTGTGAAAACCGAGGCAGAGAGGTGATGTGATCCAGCACATGGTAGAAGACAAGAGTCACAAGAGTCACAGCAGAACAGTCTGGAGAGCAAGCGCAGGCCTGAGGCCAGCCAGGAGGTGGCATGGCCCTGAGAAAGGCACCCACTGGCCAATGCTGAGCAGCAGCTGCCACAAGCACTCTGTACCCACCATCCCCCCACTTTCCACAGCCTGGGAAGTTCATAATCCCTGCATGGTGCAGATGAGGATGCTGAGACCTAGAGGAGAATGGTCCAGCAGGAAACCACGGAGTTCACCGTAGCGCTGCCGTTGAAGCCAGGTTGTTTGCATCTGGTTGCACACACTTGATCTTTTTGGAGAAAGTTATCTGTGCAAAATAAATAAGGACTTTGTAACAGACCCAAGCCATCATCCTCCTGTGAAGAATAAATAAGATGACGTACTTAAAGGAGACCATGAGGCAGGGAGCTCATGTCAGAGGAGGTAAGCAGGCAGCAGTGTCCTCTGAAACTGAGTCGAGGGTAGGTTCCCTGTGCACAGTTAGTGGCCAGTCCCAGGCTGGCCTATGATGCTGATCCAGGCCCCGCAGACCCCAGAGCTGCACTTCAAGTCCCCGTTTTATACTCACAACTAAGTCCCTTTCAGCACGACGCCTCATCATCAGGGCTGTGTTCCAGGGCCCTGTAAGTGGGTCATCTGCAGCAGACTGCACCCCAGAACTGCCCCCCCCTCAGCACCTGGGGCTTTTCTGTACTGAGGGCCACAGATGAAGCCTCTGGGTTGCCTCCTGATTCCCTTCCACCTGGTTTCAAAGAGATGACTTGATGGAAAAGAGATGGATTTACTCTGATTCACCTTGCTAATTTGAAACACCATGTCTCCACTGCAGACCAGAAGTTGAGGCATCATTCTCGAGACTGGTAGGACAGAGATGCTCTTTGTGGATGTGCAGGTATAAATGGGAGGGTGTTTCAGTGTGCATATTGCTACTGTTACTCTCTAAAAACAGACCAATGAGATTAAAATGCAGAGAAGTGAAAAATGTTTGGGGAATTTAGAGATATGGTGTGATCTAGGAAGTACAAGATTTTGAAATCCAAAGGTTCTGAATTCAAATACTACCTTGACTCCAAGTTGCTGTGTGATTTGAGGCAAGTGAATTACCTCTCTGATTCTCACTTCTCCACATGTAGTATGAGAGTGATTCTATGTATCAAAGAGTTTTGGTACAAGTTCAATGGGCTAGTGCAGATAACATATTCAAGTATTTGTTAGCATGTCTGCCTTGGCCTATAAGACACCATCAGTACAGTGCACTTTCCTTGGATTCCGACTCCTCTCACACACAGAAACTCCTGCTGTTCTGTCATCTCCTGTAACCCTGACGGCTAGTGCTCACGACCTGCCCCACTCCCCTGTACAACACAGATCAATCACAAGGCCTGAAAGGGAGCAATATCATACGGAAAGGAAAGGATTTGTTTGTTTTTGCTCTGTATTTTTTATTGTTCTTCACTCTGGAAAAGCCTACTTTTGCAGCTTCTAGAAAATGACCAACAATTCCTCTTTGAATATTCCATTCCTGCCCTTGTACCTATGCTCTCTTTTTGAGTCTTGCGGTGGCGAGGAGGATTTTTTTAACATGCTACTATCCATGTTTCGAATCTCTCTTTCCAATTTTACTGACAGTCTGGGTAATTATTCTCAAAACAAGTCTGTCTTCCAGTTCAGAGTTTTTATTGTAAAACACTGAACAGATTCTTTTTCAAATGTGGCTGTTTTTTACTCATAGTGTGTTTTTAGTTGTTTTGAGTTTTTGTTTTAATTTTTATGTCTTTTACCACTTTAAAATATATTTATTTTGCCTCCACT
The DNA here is from genome assembly GCA_004024805.1 of Geosciurus inauris. Lineage (NCBI taxonomy): Eukaryota > Metazoa > Chordata > Mammalia > Rodentia > Sciuridae > Geosciurus > Geosciurus inauris. The sequence goes on from PVHX01007956.1 coordinate 53,656, forward strand.
TTCTGATACTTATCTCAACCTATAAACAGCCTAATCACACTCTCTTGTCTTTGGACTTTTGTGGTGAAGATTCTCCATTTTGTTGCTATCATTTATTTATCATTCATATAAACTCTTCACAATGCAAAGTCTTTACTTCATGCTTCACTTCCTCCTGAAGATCTTGTTGTGTGTTTATAGTATTTTCCTTCAGGAAAGCTAGAGATGCAGTGGGTGACCCCAGCCCGAGCCAACTTTCATGCTACCTACTTCACATGGAACTTCCTGACCCTCACAAGACATGTTGCATCAGGACCCAGGTCCACTGGAAGCCCCGCCTGGACTTACTATACACAAGGAAGGCACTACTCCTCCTTACCAGAGCCTGAGAAGAAAGGGTCTCCCTCTGCTAAAATAACCTTCTATTCCATCCTGTGGAGGCTTTCAATTATAAGCACCTCGTTCCTTATTTCATCCCTGGCTAGAAAATAAAGCTGAACTAGAATCTAAATGAAACTCAGTTAGCAGTTAATAAAGAACCTTTAAAAGTTGAGAGTCTGTTGACTCAGATACTTTGAGAAGATTAGCCCTGAGCTAGCCAATATATCTTCCTAGATAAAAAGGAAAATATTCACAAATATAAGCATACCTGTTAGCATAAAAATTAAGTTAAATTTGTATTTGTTCTGAATCTTATCATTATAGAGCTGAGTTTCTAACTCACTTGCTAAAATAGGCAAAGTCCTTTCTTATCACACTGAAAGGTCTGCAGCTGTACTGCAGTCATAAGAACTTGAGACTTGCAATCTGAGATGGTGCTCTATTTCCCAGGTAACAAATGTTCTTAAAATGTTTGTTCCATAACACTATATTTATAGCCTCACAGTACAAATTATGTCTGTCATAAAAGGCTATTTGTTCCCACCTGCTATAGTGACAAATGGACTCATTATGATTGCCCCGCTATGCATCTCTGATCCAGCCCTAATCCACTTAGTCTTTGTAAAAAGACTGAAAGGAAGTCTTAGAATTAGGCGGGCAGCTAAAATCATACCTCACTTGTAAAATATTTACAAGTGAAAAGCCGGAGACACAGGTTTACTTGAAAATATAAAATGAAATCTCAGGCTGGCCCTGGCAACCCCTCCACAGAGGGTCGGGAGCTCTGTGTAAAGGTTGGAGTTCTAATTCAGCGTGTACTGCACCCTGAGCCTCCTGCCCTGGGCACCTGAAGACTCAAGCCACACGTTTCTGTGGTGGCCTTCCACTTGCCAAATCTGCTCAGCCCTTCCCTGAGTGGCTTGGGTTTTTGTCAATACTGCCCTCGATAAACACTTTGTTCCAGACTCAGAAAGTGGGAGAGAGGCAGCAGCCGGACCATGTCCACACGGGGCATGCAGTGACCTGTGTTGCGTTCTGCCAAATCACTGTGTGGGCATGGGGTGGCACTGGCCTTCCAGTGCTCTCCAGATATCCTCCTTCAGCTTCCTTGAAGTCTCCCTCAGCTCCCTGCCAGAGGACCCCAGCTTCTTCCTCAGGTCCTCTGCATTGCTGCAAGTGGAATCCTAGCTGGAGGTTGCCAGAGCCCAGTGTTGGCTGCATTCATCCTGTCACCCCAGGTGCCATTCTGTGAACACTTCCTATCCTTCCTTCTTTTCCAGTAGCCTGCCCTGCTCACTTCCGCTCAGCGCAGGGTGAAGAGACACTGCCCTGTGCAGTTTTGCCAGCTCCTGCCATGCCTAAGGTCAGATCCTGAGACCAGCGCCCATTCCCTCACCCTAGGGCTCCGCGTCCCTACCACACCCTGCCTGATGTGGACCTCAAGCACCCCGGCAGCGGCTCCGGCATCCAAATGTGTGTTCCCCACTAAGTTTTCAATTTCTGCTTTTTTCCTGACATCCGAGCATTTTGTTCTCTTTATTACAAGCGTTTGCGTGCATTCACTGAAATGTATTCTTTTCCTGAAAAATTGTCCTGATATTGCAGGAGCATTTCTAGGTTAGCTGAGATCCACCACATCGTCAGGAAAAAGTCCTCTAGCCCACCTACCTGCTGCCCACTGCAGTGCCCCCCAGTGCCCTAGCTCGAGGATCCCCTTCAACTGCACTGGCATCTGTGAGAAGCAGCCCCTACTAGCACCCTCCTGTAGGTCCCTCCAAATGCTAGGATTGAAGGGAGACCTTCTTTTTCTCCAGTTTTAGTTCTGCAAGTGTCGGGCATGGGCTGATTCTAGGGGCAGAAGGAAGACAGAGATGCTGGAGCAGTTTGCCCTGAGCTACCCGGGAGAGACAGCTGCCATCAGAGTTTTAATTTCCCTTGAAAAGTGACACAGCCTAATTTCTCCTAGAGGAAACACATCCTTCCCGCTAATATCCCTGCCACCGACACCTTGCTGAGACTGCATTACTTCCAAAGGGTCGTTGACTTAGCTAAGGATGGCTCCTATGCCCCTCTCCGATGAGTAGACCATCTCCGAACACATGATCAGTGTTTTTCCCAAAGGAACTTATTTGCTCCGGGTCCTGTGCACCGGACAGGGGAGCTGGAGAGAGAGTGCTTGGGAGGGCCTCCGTTCATTTTCCCACCTTAGATCGCAGGCGGAGGTGCGTGTTAACATTCTCCTGGGACTCTCATGTCTAGTTTTATGTCTTTGATGGATTCTATTTTATCTACCTTAAAACTATTTCCCCAAGCCCATTTGATGCCTAAAACATCTTCCTGCTCTCACCAAGTAGGTGGGATGCCGTCTATCTTTGAGATCTTTCCTGGGTCTATTTTGTGGGGATGCTCTCTTTCCCCTCTGTCAGAGCCAGACAGAACAATCTCCCTTTCCCTCCTACAGCACCTGCCATGGCTTCTTTATTGGAATCCTATGAGCACATCTCTCTTCCTAAATCCTCCTCTAAAACATGAGGGGGAGAGAGAGAAATCAGAGCTAGAAGGAAATGAGAAACATAAGGGGAGGCAGAATATCTTTCAAGTTGTGAGAAAGCAGTTGAAATCTACACAATTATCAACAGTCTACATCATACAGAAAAAAAAAAAATTCTACCAACGTTGGTTTTTGGATCCATGAAAGAACAGAACTGATGAATTTCAAAGATGACAGTTTTACGACTAATAAACACCAGCAATGTCCGCACCAACAGTTAGTGCTCACAGACTCACGTGACCTCTCTTCTCACCCTCGATTGGATAGAAATCCAGGAGGTAAGTCAGATAGCTCCTCCTACACTGAATTTTGTAACTAAGTGGACTGAGGCTCGGGCAGGTGAAGAAATGGCATCTCAATTAGCAAGTATCAGGCTAGACTTTAAAATATTGACTCCTATTCTGGTAATATGCCTGTTATGCATGGGGTAGTTGCGGGGTCCAGCCATCTAGGAGGTAACGATGAACCCTGGAAAAGCCGAGGTTATTTGAAGGAAAGGGTGAAGCTGAGAGCATGACCATAGAGCTCTGGACAGGAGCACCTCACTCTGTCTTCAGCACTGGGAGAAGACATCCTGGGCCAGGGGCTGCGTCCTCTACAGCTGGTTTCTGGCATTGCCTACTGCACACCTGCTGAGACCACCCAGAGCAGGGAGCCTGGACACCAGGGTGCAGGGTTCTGTGGCTCTGGAGCCGCAGTTAGTCTTGAGGGTTCCCAGAATGGCCTTCACAGGCTGAGAGCCTCCCTGCGGCCACGGGAAGGCTTGGGAAGACCTGTCCTTGGGAGACTGGAGCTTTAGCCCAGTGCTGCCGTGGCCAAGGCCTCCCACCTCACTGAAGCCTCTGTTTGCTCATCCATGAGTGAGAATGAGAATTGGCACCACACTGGGAAAATTCCATGAGATTTTATATGTGAAATGCCCATTACATAATAAGAGTTTAATGACTCCTAAGGAAGCGGGAAATAAAGCAGAAAATAAATAAGCCCCTGCATGTGCTGGGGAATTCTGCAAGGCCAGTTCACTTCTTGTATTTCATTATGTGTTCATCTAAATCGTTAATAATCTTAGCTGAGTAGCCTATAAATGTCTGTGCTATAGCAGTGATGTAGACTTGTAAATACTCTAACTTTTGTGGTGACTGAGATGTCATTTGCTCTTAATTCCCTTTAAGTAAAATCTGTCTTGGTGCACAAGAGACCATTTCTTCCAAGTGTTTTGCTCTGGGGAGCTTACTGAAGCCACTGTAGATGCACAGCTCCACACCCACCCTCCAACACTGAGCTTCATTCTGAGTCTGCCTCCCCAGCTACACTTCGATGAATTCTTGCAAGACCCGCCCATGGCTAAATCCATCGGCCCCCTCAGGACCTGCACCGTCAGCTGCATGAGAAATGCATATCTTGCATGATAAATGCTCCAGCTCTCTGTGAAAATGAAGGGGGCCTTGCTTCTGCGTGATGTGTGCTACAGAGTGAAGAAACTTAACCACGGCCACGTGGCAGAAAGAACTAATCACAGAAGAGCGGAGGAGGGGTGGCAGAAAAGATGAAGCTTGCCTTAAGAGATTTCAGGAAAAGCTCCCTAAGAGAATGAGATGGGGAACTTTTAGAAACCCATAGAGGAGACACTCTGCTAAAAATCAATGTAAGAAACTAGGAAGAGGATGGTTTTGACTCAACTTTAGCAGGGCTATCTGCCAGGTAGCTTGAGCAGAGCAGAAGTGAGCATCAAGAGTGGTCATCTCCTGCGTAAACACACCTCGTAAAACAGCAGTGACCAGCGTTTCTCCCTCCATGTCTCTGTCTACAACGTGGAATGGTTGAAGGAGCCTAGGTCTGACATCAGGCAGACCTGGGTTCAGATCTCTGTCACTACCAGCTGTGCAGCCCTGGGCAGGTGAGTGTCAGTCTCCCTTGCTAGATCTCTCTAAATTGGCTTCCTGAAGCCCACCAGACAGTGATACCATGAAACACACATGGAACTGTACATGTTCAGTACATAAAACTCTTATTATTCTATTCTTGGTGAACTATGTTGGAAAAGAAAGAGACTCTTATGTTTATTTGGCTTTTCCTGTAAATTTGCCCTCTGCCTTTCTTTCTCACTACTTCCCTGGCTACCTGAACGATGTGTCAAGTGTGGGGAGTCAGAATTCTTGACTCTTTGCAGCTTCTATTACTCACCAGCTGGGGGATAAGGACAGGTTGCTTAACCTCTCTGGACCTCAGTTGTTTCATCCTCAAAATAAGAATGGCAGTTACCCACCTTTGTGGTTGTTTTGTATAGCAAAAGAGAGATAGTCTGGGGAAGCATTTCACAACGTGTAGAGACCATATATGTATAAGCATGAGAGGAAACAAAATCTTCAGGACCTCAAGTGAATTGTTCAGGGTCATACAGAAGAACAAAGACTGAGAATAAGGTTTGGGCTAGAAACCTTAGGTTAAAGAACCTGAGAAAATAAAATTTCATTATTTAGCCTCAAGTGATGTGAAGCATTATGCCGTGTGACTCTTAAAGCACATATGTAGCAAGTACAGTATCTGCATGTACATGCATATCATGGATATACATGTGTGGTACATGCATGCACATTGCACAGGTTACATGGATGTTCATACCATGGATGGTAAATGCACATAGGTATAAACACATCTACACATGAAGAGAATGAAGGGATGCCGTTCTAGGGTTATTTTGTAGAGGGCAGATTTCTATTTTAAAACTCAGAAGCAGATTTTGCTTCCAGTGTGGCAACTGGGACTTGACTTTGAGTCAGAGCCTGCCCTCACTGGGGGCAAGATGTGAAGGCAGGGGAGTACCCCAAATGGCAGCTTCCATCTGAGACTGCACCTCAGTGAAGCCAACTGTATACAGAGGCTGTATTATACATCAGAGGGTTCCAGGCTCTTTCCTCCACACTCTTCACATGGGCCACATTCCTGAGAGCAGAGGAGGGATTCTTCAAAGTAATCGCTCCTAGTGCAGGGGGTGGGGGAGGGCATGAGGATGGAAGGCGGGTGGGGAGCAGGCCTGCTGCTCCCTCCCTGGGCCTCTGCTCAGCTCCCATGGCCAATGCCCTGTCCCCGTCCAGGCTGGGCCACGCCCCTCGTGAGTGCTGTCAGGTTTGCCCCTCGAGTTCCTACCACCTCCCATGCTTTAGTTTTTGTTGATTTCGTCACAAATCCAAAATAGGACAATTCTGAAAAAAATGGTATAATTCTAACTCAGAACAAAATGTTCAAGAATTGTTCCCAACAGAAATCTTGCTCACCACACACACACTCTCTCCTCTCTCTCTTTCTCTCTCTCTCTCTCTCACACACACACACACACACACACACACACACAATGCCCTTTGAAAAGGAGATGGGGGAATGTGCATGGAAATGTGCCCTTTGGATTCTCCTCCTCTCATCAGCCTGTCTGTGCCGGGGAGACCTGTCCAGGCCAGCAAAGAGCACATCGGGGGCGGCCCAGAGGAGCTTGAGTGACATTAATGGGCCAGTGGGCAGGCAGTGTGGCCTGCTGTCCACTCAGGTGGACGAAGGGCAGATGTGAAAGAGAATGACAGTCATTGTGGGGTGTGGAGGTGGTGCCGTGGCCCTTCAGTGTCCCTGTGACAATCAGCACTGTGCTGGATCTGAGCTGGGTATGAGCCGCATGTCACTCTACAGGCTCAGAACTCAGCAAGGGCACACAGCGTCTCTGTTAGACTCTGAGCTAGATCCTGTGCTTTGATGGAAGATGGGATGTTTTCTCAGTAAACATTGAGAAAACAGGGACCAGCACAGTCACTTGATTTGCAGAGGCCCAGGAGTGAGTGGCAGGTATAGCTAGTACAAGACGTAGGGAATTGCGGCTTCTCTTCATAGCCAAGGCAGGTGGGATGCTTTGTTAAGGGCTCCAGAGAGAATAGTTTCTGAGTTATTTACACAAGGGTCGTTGCCTTTTTGTGGGCAGGTTTGGACAAGCAAACATTCAGAAGGGAGCATTTGAACTGGGTCCTGACAGTAGAGTAGGAGTTTGCAAGGTGGACAGGGACACCCCCCGAGAAGGCCCGTAACTGAAGCCACGCTGTTTGATTTGCTCACTAGCAAGTCCCCAGAATCTGGGGCAGCTCTTGGCCCATGCTGTGTTCACCAAATACTTGGTGAATGTGTGATGTGCAGAGAAGCGTGGTGTGCTGGCAGGGTGGTAGGCGTTGGACCTCCTTCCTGGGCGGAGGAATGGCAATGAGGATCATCAGGCGTCAAAGTGATGGAAAGGGAGGAAGGGAAAGGTCAGAAGGGCTCTGCTGTGGGAGGTGAGCAACTGTGTGCAGGTGCCCTTGAGAAAACCTGTGCCCCACACAGTGAATGGACCTGGGTAGGACACCAGGCATCTGCAGAGCTCCTGCCCACCGCTTCTCCAACCGTTGATGTCTCCCACAAAGACATCAACACCCCTTCCTAAAAATCCATGAATATGTTACCCATGTGGCAAAAGGGGCTTTGCCCACGTATTTAAAACAGGGAGATTATCCAGGGTGATCCAAGGAAACCAAACCTAACCTGCAGGATTTTCTCTGACTGGAGACAAGAGAGATGCAGAAGAAAAGGAAGCCAGGGAATTGAAGCAGTGGGGTGACTGGACGTGCCGCTGCTGGCTCGAGATTCAGGGACCCGCAGGCAAGGACCCAGAGAGGTTTCCAGGAGCCTGCGGAATGAATGTGAGAGCAGGAATGCGGGTCCCTGTGAGAGCGCAGAGCAGCTGCTTGCCTGCAGGCACGAGCTGTCTCTCCTCCTTTCCTCGTTCTCCCTGTCTCCACGGCACCCACACCCCGCTGCCCCCTTGTGCATTTACTTTTTTAAAAAAACCAAATACCTAGGGCGATGATGCCCATCTCATTCTACCATCTTCCCTACATCCATGCTCCTCCTTTCCTTCCCTCCCCTTCGACCAAAGTTTCTTCATTCCTCCCATGCCCACCCCCCATTATGGATCTGCATTCCCTTATCAGAGAGAACATTTGACCTTTGTTTTGGGGGGGACTGGCTTACTTTGCTTAGCATGATATTTTCCAACTCCCTTCACTTACCTGCAAATGTCATAATTTTATTCTCTTTTATTGCTGAGTAATATTCCATTGTGTATATATACCCCAGTTTATCTATTCATCCATTGAAGGGCATCTATGTTGGTTCCACAGTTAGCTATTGTGAATTGAGCTGCTATAAATATTGATGTGGCTGCATCACTGTAGTATGCTGTTTTTAAGTCTTTAGGGTATACACCAAGGAGTGGGATAGCTGGGTCAAATGGTGGCTCCATTCCAAGTTTTCTAAGGAATCTCCATACTGCTTTCCAGAGTGGTTGCACCAATTTGCCACCCTACCAGCAATGTATGAGAGTGCCTTCTCATACATTGTGAAGTGCCCACATCTTCACCAACACTTATTGTTTTTTGTATTCTTGATAACTGCCATTCTGACTGTGTGAGATGAAATCTTAGAGTAGTTTTGATTTGATTGCATTTCTCTAATTGCTAGAGATGTTGAACATTTTTTCATTGATTAATTGTATATCTTCTTCTGAAAAGTGTGTTTAGCTCCTTAGCCCATTTACTCATTGGGTTATTTGTTCTATTGGTGTTAAGTTTTCTGAGTTCTTTATATATCCTGGAGATTAGTACTGTATCTGATGTGCATGGGGCAAAAATTCGCTCCCATTCTGTAAGTTCTCTGTTCATCTCAATGATTGTTTCTTTTGCTGAGAAGAAGCTTTTCAGTTTGAATCCAATCCATTTATTGATTCTTGATTTTATTTCTTGCACTTTAGGAGTCTTGTTTAGGAAGTTTAAGATCCTAAGCCAACATGATGAACATTTGGGCCTACTTTTTCTTCTATTAGGCGTTGGGTCTGGTCTAATTCCTAGGTCCTTGATCCACTTTGAGTTGAGTTTTGTGCATGGTGAGATAAGGGTTTAGTTTCCTTTTGATGCATATGAATTTCCAGTTTTCCCAGCACCATTTGTTGAAGAGGCTATCTTTTCTCCAATATATGTTTTTGGTGCCTTTGTTTAGTATGAGATAACTGTATTTATGCGGGTTTGTCTTTGTGTCCTCAATTCTGTACCATTGGTCTTTGTGTCTATTTTGGTGGCAACACCATGCTGTTTTTGTTACTATAGCTTTGTATTATTGTTTGAGATCTGGTATTGTGATATCATCTGCTTCACTCTTCTTGCTAAGGATTGCTTTGGCCATTCTGGGTCTCTTATTTTTCCAGATCAATTTCATGATTGCTGGGATTTTGATTGGAATTTCATTAAATCTATATAGTGCTTTTGGTAGTATGATCATTTTGACAATATTAATTCTGCCTAAGAACAAGGGAGATCTTCCCATCTTCTAAGATCTTCTTTAGTTTTTTTCTTTAGTGTTCTGTAGTTTTCATTGTAGAGGTCTTTCACCTCTTTTGTTAGGTTGATTTCCAAGTATTTTAATTTTTCTTTTGAGGCTACTGTGAATGAGGTAGTTTTTCTTATTTCTCTTTCAGAGGATTTATCACTGATATACAGAAATGCATTTGATTTATAGGTGTTGATTTTATATTCTGCTACTTTGCTGAATTCATTTATTAGTTCTGGAAGTTTTCTGGTGGAATTTTTTGGATCTAGTAGGTATAGAATCATGTCATTGACAAATAGTGATAGTTTGAGTTCTTTTTTTCCTATTTGTATCCCTTTAATTTCTTTTGTCTGTCTAATTACTCTGGCTAGAGTTTTAAGGACTGTGTTAGAAGTGGTGAAAGAGAGCATCCCTGTCTTTTTCAGTTTTTAAAGGGAATGATTTCAATTTTTCTTCATTTACAATGAGTTGGCCTTGGGCTTAGCATAGATAGCTTTTATAATGTTGAGGTATGTTCCAACCATACCTAGTTTTTCTAGTGTTTTGAACAAGAAGAGGTGCTGTGTTTTATTGAATGCTTTTTCTGCATCTATTGAGATGATCATATGATTCTTATCTTTAAATCTATTGATGTGAGGAATAACATTTATTGTCTTCCATATTTTGAACCAAACTTGCATATCTGGGATGAACCCCACTTGATCATGGTGCACTTTTTAATATGTTTTTGTATTTGATTTGCCAGAGTTTTATTGAGAATTTTTGCATCTATATTCATTAAAGATATTGGTCTGCAGTTTTCTTTCCTTGATGGGTCTTTGTCTGGTTTTGGAATATTTATGAATATTAGCTTCACAAAATGAGTTTGGAAGTATTCCCTCTATTTCTATTTTATGGAATAATTTGAGGAATATTGGTAGTAATTCTTCTTTGAAGGTCTTATAGAATTCAGCTGTGAAATTGTCTGGTCCTGGGCTTTTATTGGTTAGTAGGCTTTTGATGGTGTCTTCTATTTCATTGCTTGAAATTGATTTGTATAACTTGTGTATATTATCCTGATTCAGTTTGGATAAATCATATGACTCTAGAAATTTGTCAATGTCTGCTATATTTTCTATTTTATTGGAATATAAATTTTCAAAATAGTTTCTAATTATCTTCTGTATTTTAGTAGTGTCCATCATGATATTTCCTTTTCCATCACAGATTTTCATCAGTAATTAGTGTTGCAAAGAGTTTATCACTTTTATTTATTTTTTCAAAGAACCAACTTTTCATTTTGTCAATTTTTTTCAATTGTTTCTTTTGGTTCAATTTCTTTGATTTCAGCTCTGATTTTAATTATTTCTTGTCTTCTACTACTTTTGGTGTTGATTTGTCGTTCTTTTTCTAGGGCTTTGAGATGTAATGTTAGGTCATTTATTTGTTGACTTTTTTCTTTTTTTAAGGAATGAACTCCATGCAATGAACTTTTCTCTTAGTACTGCCTTCATAGTGTCCCAGAGATTTTGGTATGTTGTATCAGTGTATTTGCTAGAGTTGCTTTATGGCATAATATATGATCTATTTTAGAGAAGCATCCATGTGCTGCTGAGAAGAAAGTATATTCACTTGTTGATGGATGAAATGTTCTATATATGTCTGTTAAGTCTAAATTATTGATTGTATTACCAAGTCTATAGTTTTGTTTAGTTTTTGTTTTGAAGATCTATCCAGTGGTGAAAGAGATGTGTTATTATGGTGTTGTGGTCTATTTGACTCTTGAAATTGAGAGGAGTTTGTTTCATGAACATAGATGCTGCATTGTTTGGGGCATATATATTTATAAATGTTATGTCTTGCTGATGTATGCTTCCTTTAAGCTCTATGAGATGTCCTTCTTTATCCCTTCTGACTAACTTTAGCTTGAAGCCTACTTTATCTGGTATGAAGATGGAAACCTCTGTTTGTTTACGTGGTCCATGTGAGTGGTATGTTTTTCTTCCATACTTTCATCTTCAGTCTGTGATGTTTTTTCCTGTGAAATGAGTCTCTTGAAGGCAGCATATTGTTGGGTATTTTTTAAAAATCCAATCTGCCAGTCTATGTCTTTTAATTGATGAGATTAGGCCATTGACATTCAGGGTTATTATTGAGACAAGGTTTGTATTGCAAGACATTTTGGTTTATTCTTAGTTTTTAACTTGACTGGCTTTCTCCTTTGATTGGCTTTTCCTTTAATGTAATTCCTCCCTTTGCAGATTTTCATTGCTGTTTTTCATTTCCTTCTCATGGAATATTTTGTCAAGAATTTTCTGTAAGTGTAGGCTTTCTTGCTGTAAGTTCTTTTAACTTTTGTTTATCATGGACAGTTTTTATTTCATCATCAAATCTAAAGCTTAATTTTTCTGGGTGTAAGATTCTTGGTTGGCATCCATTTTCTTTCAGAGCTTGGTATGTATTATTCCAGGATCTTATAGCTTTGAGTGTCTGAGTTGATAAATCTGCAGAGATCCTAATTTGTTTTCCCCTGTATGTAACCTGACTCCTTTTTCTTGTGGCTTTTAAAATTCTTTCCTTATTCTGTATGCTAGGCATTTTCATTATAATGTAACTTGGTGTGGATCTGTTGTGATTTTGTATATTTTGTGTCCTGTAAGCCTTTTGTATTTTATTGTCTAATTCATTCTTCAGGTTTGGGAAATTTTCTGATATTATTTCATTGAATAGATTGTTCATTCCTTTGGCTTGATCTCTGTACCTTCCTCTATCCCAGTAGTTTTTAAATTTGGTCTTTTCATGTTATCCCATAATTCTTGGATGTTCTCTTCATGGTTTCTTACCATCTTCATTGTGTGGTCCACTTTAGTTTCAAGATTATGTATTTTGTCTTCATTGTCTGATGTTCTGTCTTCTAAATGATCTAGTCTGTTGGTAATGCTTTCTATTGGGGTTTTAATTTGGTTTATTGTTTACTTCATTTCAAGAATTTCTGTTTGTTCTTTTTTTTCAGAATCACTATTTCCTTATTGAAGTAATCTTTTGCTTCTTGTATTTGCTTATGTATCTCTTTATTAAAATGATTTGTGTTGCCTGTGTTTGCTCTCTTATATTATGCTATAATTCACAGAACATTTTAAGTATGTACATCCTGAACTTATTCTCTGACATTTCTTCTGCTGTGCTGGCCATGGATTCTAATAATGTTGTATCTTGGTTTGTTTGGGGCACTTTCTTCCCTTGTTTTTTTCATGTTGTCTTCCCCTCTGGCAATGCGGATCTGAGGTATTACAATTTTTACCTTATGTACTTCTAGTGTCCCTGCAGGGTTCCAATACCTCTCCTTTAAGGGGGAGATCAATATTAACAGATCCCAATACAAACAATATATAGCCTTAAAACAAACAGCTCCTATTAAGATGTTTACATTTTTGTCACAATAGACAGAAATGGTGAATTCAATTATTATCTATGATATAAAGAGTAAGTTTGCAAAAGAGCCTACAGTTTGTAATGGTGGACAAAAAGAAAATGAGGGGGGTGTGGGATGAGATATTAAGGAGGTAGGAGGTGAGGATGTAGAGTTATTAGATCTTAGGAAACGTGAAGGAGGAATCAAAAGAAGTTGGCTGGTAGTAGGAGAAAAGAGAGAAAGAGACTTCACAGATACAGGTAAGTGGGAAGAAAAAGAGAGAGAGAGAGAACAAAAACAAAATAAAAAAAGAAAAAAAAAATGTAAGAATAAAAGATAAAAAGAATATCAACACAACTGTAATATACTATTCAGACATCCAGACCTCAGTAGCCTAATGCATGAAAAACTCTTGGTTTCACAAATGTTGGGGATGTGAGGTGTGAGGGAAGAAAAAGGTAAAGAAAAAGAGAAAAAGAAAAAAGAAAAAGAAAAAAAATGTCGAAGGAAAATGGAACTGTTGTTTCTGTTGGAGTTCCATATCTGATAGGTGAGGTAGTTTGTTGTTTACTTGTATCTCCACCCTCAAGATGGTGAAGGTTATTAGGGTGGGACAGTTGGTCTTGGAGACAGAACTCCTAGAGGTGAGATATAACACTTGCCCGTCCAGTTGGAAGACTTTACCCCAAGGATCTCCTTTGGGGCCTGCTCATGTGCTGTGGGCACCTGGTCTTAGCCACTTATATTGCCTGTAGACCCCACAATTCCTGGTCTCTAATTTAGTCTCTAAACTGTACCTCTCTTACCCCCTCCCTTTCTACTTCCCAATCAAGAACTTCTCTCTGCAGAGGTCTTGTGAGCTGTGCTCTGGGGCCTGTGTACCTGTTGCAGAGAGTTCTTTTGTATCGGGAAGAATGGGACCAGGCTTTATGAACTATAGGCTGGCCACGTAGCTGCAAGCACTGTGCTGGGTTGGGTGGGGGAGCGGGGCGGGTGGCATCAGAGGACTATAGGTACCTTGACATTGCTTCTAGCCCCTAGCTGGTGTCCCAAAATGGGAATTGCCCCAATCAAAGATGGTAATGGCAGTAGTGAAGATAACCCAAGATGGCGACATTGGTGTCCAAGATGGAGGCAGCCACTTTCAGAGACGGGGCATTGGAGCAGGCTGGGCCCTAGCATTGGGCGGTGTGTAGGGAGATGCTGCTCTGTGGCGTGCAGTACTGTGGCGGCTGGCTGTCTCTAGACCCTGTTTGGTGTCCCCAGGTGCAGGCTACCGTGTGAAAGGGACTATGGCAACAGTTGCAGTGTCTCAAGATGGAGGCAACTAGAGGAGCCCCATGTTGGTAGATGGGGGTCCTGCACAGGAGCAGCTATCAGGGATTCTCTAATAACACACAAAGAAACAGTACTCCCACTGTGTGAATCCCAGGTCACAGAGCAACAAGGAATGTGGCCTCCCTCTGGCCCACCATCTTGGATCCTGCATTTTCCTGATGGTCAGCCCTCACTGGCCTGCCCCTCGTCCCCAGCATCTGCTTCCCAGGAGCAGGCACCATTTTTCCATGACTATAACTACAGTTCTAGAAGAGTGAATGGTCTATGACTGCTGCTCAATAAACATTTAACTGAATGAAAGATGATGTCTCACATCCTCCTGAGAACCCCAGGAGGCAGGCATTATCATCACTGCCATGGAAAATGGTGATGGGCTTCTCAGGAATTAAGAAGCTGACCCCAGATCTCACACTCAAAGTGCCCTCAGCTATTTCTCTCAGCACAAGGGAAAGGTAGGTGCCTGCACTTGCTGACTGACTACCAAGGCACCTGTTTGAGCCCAGGCCTGCACCACAGGCTCAGGACAACCTGCTGCTGGCCTTCCTCCAGTGCCAAGTGAAACACCAGCACCATGTGGGTCTTTGTCCACCAGCCTCCATTCCTCTCCTGGAAGAAACTTCCTCCTTCTTCAGTTTCCATTTCCTTCCTTGGTGAAGATTCAGTTTATTTCATGCCAGAGTAAGCTTCAGCCTTGAATCACAACAGCCAATGCTATCTGACATCAATTGCCACAGCTTAAAGAGGTTTAGGCTTGACAGACTGTGAAGTCGTTTGCAAGAGCTGCAGCTGAGTGACAAAACGCCTGTCATGAGGTGTAAACCTGTCAACCACAATTACCCGCAAGGGATTCCAGAGAAGCAGAAGAATTAAACCTTGTAAATCCAAAAGCCTCAATTGGAAAGATGTATTTATTGGGCATAATTCCAGGACAGCTTCCACGTGGACTTTGCTCCTCTGCTTTGGATTTAGCCTAGGACAGATCTACACATGGAAGAGGAGGGGTCAGAAAAGTGCCCTGAACTTGGCGGTGATAAGTCAGTACCAGAAAGCCCAAGGCTCACCAAAGTCCACCCCCTTCCCATACGTAGGACTAACCTAGGTTTCCTTGTCCCACCTGCAGTGAGCAAAGATCGCACGCCTAGTTCTCATAGGCAGAATGAAAGTCGCAGTGACCCTCACATCCACCCCTCTCATGGTTCTCCTTCCTTCCTCTCATCTGCGTCCTGGTGTGTGCTCCTAGCAGGTAGAGTGTGTTGGGGAAAATGCCCCATGACCTCTGGTGGGCAGGCAGCCCTATGGGAGGAACCTGAGTCCCTTACAGCTGCAGGGAGCTGCACTCCGCTAGTGACCCTTGCTGCCCGGTTCTTGGCAGGCAATAAATATCAAATGAGTGGTAGCTGTGGACAAGGGAGGCTGCAAAGGATTTTTGAAGAATGAGCAGAGCTTAAGTAGAGAGGCAAGGCCAAAAAGATGTTTGTGCTGGATGAAAAGGCATTAGATGGCAGGAAACAGGTTCCATAAGAAAGGACCAAGTGACACTTAGCATGGATCATCTGGCATCACACTTGCGTGTCTAATAGGCATCTCAACCCACCCCATTCCCACCCAAGTGCTTGTTCCTGAGTTTTCTGCCCTTTCAATCACCCAAAAGACCCTTTCCTTCCATTCTCCTCTTCTCTTCCTTTTCTACTCCTTCCCTCCCTTCCCCTCCCTTCCCCTCCCCTTTGCTCCTCCTCTCCTCTCCTCTCCTCTTCCAACTTAGAAGATGGAATTCCACTTTGGCCAAGAAGAGGCCATGATTCTTGGAACCAACCTGAGACTCTCCTTTTCTCACAACCCACATACAATCTGCCAGCAAATTTATTTAATTCTGTCTTCAAATTATACTTAGATCCAACCATGGCTACTCAAGACACTCTGACTGAAGCCACCACTCGCCACTTATCTTTTCACTTATATCATATCATAGACTTTTTACCACATGGTTTATAAACGCAAAAGGCTTCCTAACTCTAGGGCACTGAGGAGTCACCTCTAAGAATGAGAAACCTTTCACCAAGTCCTGGAGCACTGCCCAGATGGAATGAACCACACAGCATTAAATGCAATGCTGTAGTGTGGAATATCCATCTGTGTGGCACTCACTGCTGAGTCCTCAGGACCGAGGACAGTACCTGGCAAAAAAGTACCTCCATCAGCGAGCTGTGAAGAGGCGGACTCGATGGCTAACTCTGGGAAGACCACACAGGCATGTGCTTCATAATGAGATTATAGTGAGTCCCATTAGTCAGGACACCCTTGGTGACAAGTTCTGGAAGCTCAACTTGAACTGGTTTAGAGGAAGAGAGAAATTAAGCAGATGAATACCAGGATTATTCCAGAGGAGCAGTAGGTCAATGCCCTCCAGCCCAAGACTACCAGGAGCACACCTGTATTTAAACAAATTGGGTTTCTCGGGGAATTACTGGGCATCTCAGTAGGAAGTGTCGGAAAGAAACTACTATGAGATTTGGGCTTTGGTTGTGTGCTCTTGAGGAGATTTTAAAGACGTGGGGTGTGTCCTGCATTGGACTTTATGATTATCTCAGTAAATCTCATCTGTAGAGGAGGCAGACTAGAGCAAGAGTGAGGAGCAATTGAAACAATAGTGCAGCAGCTCACGTTAGTCAAGATGGGGACACTTGTTATTTTGTGGTTTGAACAAAGTTCATGCTCGGGATTAGAGAAAGCCTGCTGCATCTTGATTCAGTGTGGTCAGTGATTGGCCTCGTCTCAGGTTGATCTTCTAGGAATTGTTTCTCTTGGACACGTGAGCCCCAGGTTGCAAGCCCAGACAGCTCCCAGGCTGCTTTCTTTTTCTCAGGTATAATGAGGAAGTGGCTAGGATGCCAGTGGCTCCAGTAAGAATAAAAACACATCAAGTCTTTCTACCTGTGTCTCCTTTCCACCTGTCTTCCTGGATCCAGTGTATTCCTGTGATAGTAAAATTCCCTCGGCTTGGGAAATCTGACACCTGGGCGTTCTCATTTGGGAACGCCCATGCATGAAGAAGAGCACACTGAATTTCTCACTTCAAGGTGAAAGAAATTCTTAGAAAACATCAGACAAGTCTAGATCAGGTGCCCAGCATTAAATTATCAGTTATTACCATGTTGGTAGCAGTTGTGGGGGGTATTACTTAGGAAAACAACAGTTTTCAATTCTTATTCAAACCAAATTAACTCAAATATTCTCTGCAGGTAGCAAAATCTGAAATACTCCATTTTACCAAAAATCTTTCTTAAGAATCCACCAGAGGAATGCAGCAATATGTCCATGATGAATTTTTCTCAAAACTTGCCAAACTTGGGGAGACATGCCACTTTACCCGTGAGCTCAGCTCATCACAAAACAAGGTGTTGCTTCACATCAGGGCCAGGGTAACACACAGGATCTCCGCCCTAGAAGCTTCACTTGTGCTTTTTCTTAGAAATTGCTGTATTTTCTTCTTTGCCTGGGGTGACTTGCTACACTGGGCAGTAACCTTCTCCCTGAAGCATTCTGCAGCTCCTCAATGAGATCACACGCCATTGCGTCTCATAATAGGGTTCTTTTATTATTCCCCCAAGCATGCAAATCAAATAGTATCTGGGGCTCAAATCTTTGCTCAGCAAAGAAAACTAGTAGTGGTGCCAAGGAGAAAATGTCTGTGCCACCAGCGGCTGCATCTGTTAATGGAACTGCTCCCTGTTTCTGCCTTCCATTTCATAAGCTTCTTTGCCTTCCTCCAGAGCAGACAGCCTCCATGTCACCTTGCCTTGAGGACAAGAAAAAGGGCATCTTAAGGGGAAGAGAAACAATGGAGAATTTATTGAGTACTTATCATGTAACAAGAACTGCATGGCTGTTGTTTCACTTAATCTGCTCAATGGCCCTCTGGAGGTAAACTTGAACCCCTAATGTGAAGATGCAGAAAACAACTCTGAGTGAGTTGAAGTTTCCTGCTCCAGTGTGCACAGCTAGGAAGGGATAAGAAAGGATTTCACCACCTGCATGTTCTGAGGACATTACCTAGGGACAGGAAAGGACACACATATTAAGATGAAGAAGACATCTCTCGGTCAGGCAGGATCTGATGTCCATACTCCAGAAGGACACAGCGTGATAGTAGGACATCCCTTCCTGTAGTTCAGCAGTTTGGAGAGGCGAAAATAAATTCAGAAAAATCCAAGAGACAGTAACGATTAGGCTGGAGGACAACCTATGTTAGTCAATTTTTCATTGCTGGGACCAAAATACCTGACCAGAACAACTTAGAGAAGGAAAAGTTCATTTGGGCTCATGATTTCAAAGGTTCAGTTCATGGTTGGCCCATCCATGGCTCTGGGCCTGAGATGAGACAGAACATCATGGCAGAAGGGTGTGGCAAAGGAGAGCTACTCAGCTCAGGGCAGCCAGGAAGCAGAGAGAGATTGCTGAGGAGACAGGGACAAATATATAATCCCCAGTGACCAACCTCCTCCAGTCACATCCCATCAGCCTATAGTTATCACCCAGTAGTCATTCAAATTATTAATCCATCAAATGTATTAATCCACTGATTAGGTTATGGCTCCCAAAATCTAATCATTTCACCTCCTGAATTAACACAGGAGCTTTTGGAGAACACCTCATATCCAAACCATAACAACCTGCCTCTCTCTTCCTTTCTTCCCTCCTTCTGTCCTTTCCCTCTTCTTTATCTTCCTCCTTCCTTTCTTCCCCTCCTCTCCACTCATTCCTCTTTTCTTCCCCATCATCCCTCCATCTTTCCTTCCCTAGGGGCCATCAATACCCCTAGCCAAGTATTATGGTAAGGATCAGAATACTAGAATGAATTCATGAAATCCCCTAGCTTCAATGCCACTGAGCTACAGAAGTTAGGGTCCGTGATCAGTCTCATAATAAACTAATGTGGAATTCAGACCCAGAATGATCTTGTTGTCAGGCAGACAAAGCAAATCTTGGGAGGTGAAGGATGAAAGTGTGCAATGTGAGGCTTTTGCAGGGGTGCCTAGTAAAACCACAGAATCAATGAGCCAGAGAAGAGGAGATAGACTCCCAAACCTCCTGTGAGTGGGAAAGGGTGGGTTCCAGCCTAGTAAGTCAGGTCTCTGGTGCTCTGAGGACTGGGAAGTTGGGGATGGACCTTCAGAGACTTTCCAGTGGAATGATGGAGCAAGCTAATGCTGACAGTCACAGTGCAATGGTCTCAACTGTGGACATTCAGTTCCATTCAGTTCTTTCAGCGCTGCTGTCTCACCTGTTAGATTTTTGTCTTGGTTTAGGTTACCCACCACTGATTTAAGTATGTTTATTGAGCCTTTACTTTATATGCGAGCCATTCTATTGTCACTATTTATACAATGATGAGTGAGATGGAAATGGTCCCTGTAGTCACACAACACAGTGGAGGAGTCAGAAAATGAGCAAGTTTATATGTAAATAAAATAAATAAGCACTGCTCTTTATGGGAGCTAGAAGGAAGGGAACTGAACGATGCCGTCGATGCTACAGGCCACAGGGCACTGGCCTCCTGTGTGTCCCTGGCCCAGGCCTTCATCTTACCTTGCAGGAACTGGAGCACAGGCCAATCTTTACCCCACTTCAGGTGGCTCCACTCATATTAAATTTCTTCAGGGAGTGAGGACCTGCCATCTCTCTTCCCAGAAGGTGCTGGGATCTATCAGAGCTTCACCAAAGAATCTCCTCCTGTAAGGAAGGACCTGAAAGACTCTGTGATACCCATTGTGCTCCAGTCTGTGTCTGAATCTTCTCAACAATAATCCTGCCAAGTACATCGTCCTTAGAAATGTCTTCTTTAAATTGGGCTGGACTGACTTTTCACCCACTGGTTTTTGATCAACTCCTAGGGTCTATAGGAATGTGATATTTAACAAATGTTTGTGCTGTTCCCTACATATGACCGTATGTGTACATATTTCAAGATGGCTCTCATCAATTCCCAGTTGTTCTTGGCCTAAATCAAAGGAAAAAAATTATTTCCCCCCTAAATTTGAGTTTATTATTGGTCAATAATATGAAAATAAAATTGTCATCATAAGCATACCTTACAGATATAAATGGAAGTCCTGAAACCCAGCACAGATAGTTTTGTCTTCATTGGCATGATAGAAAGAGCCCTGGCTTTGGGGTCAGAGACAACAGCAAATGCTTCCCCATTTCCAAGCTATGCAAACTTTGGCAAGAGTGGAACATCATCCATTCTCATATTCCTTATCTATAAAATAGAAAAACAGAATCTAAAGATCAGTGCTACAATGAGAATTAGAGATTAGTTAAATAAAGCACATGACCCAGGACCTTGAGAAGCAGCTGTTCATATTAACTCTGAGCACAACCCGTATTTGTAGTAAGGAATCTATTTGAATTCATGGGACAGTGCAGTAACAAGGGATTTCCAAGGTCTTTTAGTCAAGCATCCTTAACTCAGCAGATGATGAAACTGAATCTACAATGCTTTGCCTGAAGTTGGGCAGCCAAATCAGAAAGGACTCCCATTCTAATGCTCACCTCATGAAGCATGTCTGCTCCAAAGTCTTGGGACTGGACATGGAAGATTGGCAGCTCTAGAATGGATCAAGAAGATTTCAAGGGGGCATGCCTTGTCCTGGCACACCAGGGGGGCTCTAAATCAAATACTGATGTTGTCTAAAAGGCATTATTTGGGGGAGAAAATGGATTTGACAGCTTGAAAACAAGCAAGTCTGCACATCTCTCTAGAACACTGTGTTCCAACACCTTGGAGAAAGGATATAGACACTGGGCTAATACACCACCCTGTCATGTTCTATCTCTGGAGAGCTGGATTTTTCAAGTGAGCATATTCACATAGCTGTCAAGCTTTCATTAGTCTGCCTTTGATTGTGAGAAAGTTTACTTACTAAGATCCACTTATTCCTCACTGCCTGGTTCTCCCATTAAAAACCCATTTTAAAGGTTTAGCTCAATTATCTGGGTTGAATGGTTGATAGGGAACTATTTCAAATAATAGAGGCAGGCAGATAATTGGAAGCATTTTTCATGGGTAAGATAAGGAGTGGAATATAGAGACCTTCTAAGCATGGAGTATGGGATTTTTCTCATAATTTTCATTTGAAAAGATCTTTCCATTGAGTACAAAAAACCAACTGCCATCCAAAGTCACAAAGCTTGCTCCCTCCTGCCCAAGAAAGCATAAATTTGGATAGAAAAATAGATCTGAACTTAATAGGAAAATACAGTGTTAGAAATGAAATTTAATTCTATATAATTTTTTTCTCTCTGTGCTTACCTTCAAAAGCAACCCTTGAAGAGAAAAGAGAAAGAAATGATTTCTAACATGACAGATGTGTTTGGCTCTCTCGCCCACCCTCTAGAGAGCCCACGTGGTCGACTCACCTTGTTCAGCAACAGTAACTCCTGGTAATCCCATGAATGATCAATGCCCCTGCAGCGCCATCTTTCCAGACATGCTCTACCCTTTGTCTAAATGCACTTTATCTGCTTCCCCACCGGGTAACCTTGGGACAAATGAGTCCCTGGCTCCCACAGCACACAGGGAGCCTTACTGGATTGCACTAGTCCTGCCTGGCTGCTACTTCCTTATTATCATTCCCATTATCATAATTTAAATATAATTATAATAGTAATATTGTAATTATAATAAGAGGAGTAACCAGAGTTTCTCCTCTTCTTTACATCAATCTACTGCCATTCACACTGTTATTTCCATTTGATGATGCAGGAAACTGGAGATCACAGAGCTAAAGGGAATAGCTCAAGGTCACGCAACTGGTGGTCTGTGAAGACCAGTCCTAGGTCCAATGTCAAGCTGTGAATGAATATCCCTGTCTTTCCCTCCAGGAAACATCAGCTCCCGAAGACCAGCCGACTCTGTTCTCAAGCTAGGAAAATTGTTAGTATTCAACAAACACTTGTAGAAATCTTGGGATTATGTCCACTGGGGTTACTAGCGATCTCTAAGTATGCAGCATGGTAGCTTCTCCTTGAAGGAAGACCTCTTCTGAAGCCCCTTGCAATAATTTAGGAGTTAAAGTAGAAATGCTTACCTTAGTCATTTCTATTCTCTATGATTTCCCAAGGATATAACAACTTTCTGTATTTAACCATTTCCTCTAGAACTACAAGTGCACTAGTTATAATCTGAATCCCAAGTTCCCACCAGTAAAAATTTGTGAACATTGTGTATAATAGATCTCCATTCCCCAGCCTCCAATAATAGCTCCCTCCTTGCCCACCAGACAACCTATAAGCTGGTAACATTTTGGTTTTTGGCTTTTGTAATGCAAGCACCTTCACTTTTAGATGTCAGTTTCTGTATCAATCAAAATAGATTGCACCATAATAACAAAAAGCCCCCAAGTCCCCACATTAAGACCACCAAAATCTACTACTTGTTCATGCCACTTTTCACAAAGCAGATAGGAAGGTTCTGCCCATTGTTGTTACTGTAAGATGTTAAGAGAGGTCCTTCAGTTCTGGAAGCATTTTTCTGAAGTAACACAAGACACTATTCACTAACATCTCACTGGTTAAAGCAAGTTATATGGCTATACCCACTCAATCCTTTTTCCAGGAAGAGAGCCCCAGAATATTCATGGACATTCTTAGCCAAAGTCATGTCTTAATCAACAATCCCAAGACATAAAACAGATTGAGTGATATGATAAGAACCTGGGAGATTAACAAGGGATTTGTGGTTTGAGTTAAGGTTGCACACCATGGTTTTATCCCAGGAAGAAGTCTGGAACTCAGCTCTAAAAAACCCACGGCATAGCACACCAAAGGTACCCAAAGGACTTGGTTTTCTAACAAATAACTACAGATCAAAATAGTTCATGGATATCTAAGGACTATTCAAGATGATAGTCAATAAAGCCCTGCTGCAGACTTTTGGAACTGGCTATTTATTGACTTTCCTTTAATACCAAATACCATCTATCATCACCCATGAGGGCAAGACATAGACTCTGAGTTTTCTTCTGTTTCTATTTTGTGTTTTTCCCTAGTTCTAGCACCTCCTACACACATCTATAATCTGTGACACTGGGCAAATCACATAAACTCTTTCCTAGTCTATAAATGGGAGGTAATTCCAGTCTTACCCAGACTACCTGATGGGGCTGTTAATGGGATTAAATGTGATCATATATAGGTAATGTTTGATCAACTTGGAACAAACCCAGCATGATGACAGTCATGGAGAAGACACTCATGCCATCATAAACCAGAACCTCAAGCACCGTCCACTGAGTGGAAAGACTTATGATTAGGATTCAACATTCTTAACTGTCAAGTACAAATTTTTAAGATAAAATTCCATCCAATCCACTTAGTAATAATGTCAAAGAATTTATGAAAATGTATTTGAAACTATTATTTCTTACTTCACACTTAAGTTCTCAAATTTGTCTACATGGTCATATATATTCAGGGTCCAACTCTGACTCCATAGTCTTCATGTAGAATTACCTTTCTAAACCACTGGTCTTCCTACTGAAATAGGAAAGTGAGGGTTTTTTGTTTTTGCTTTTGCTCTTTTTTTTTTTGAGCATTGCAGTTATATATAATAGTTGGGTTCATTTTAACAAAATCAAACACACATAGAATTTGATTTACTCCATTTCAGCCCCTCTTCCTCCTCTTCTACTCTGCTTCTCTTGCTTTCATTTATTTATTTACTTATTTTGATCGGTGCTTTCTAGTATACATAAAGATGGAATTCACTGTGGTGTATTTATACACGCACATAGAGTGATTTTGTTAGATTCATTCTACATTTTCTCCCCTTTTCTGTCCCTTCTCCTTCACTCTGAATCTCCTTCTTCTACTCCATGGATCTTCCCTATGTCTTTATGATATCCATTCCCTACCCTACACATACCTTTTTACCCTTAATTTGCTCAAGGGGAATCTTAAGGGCATCTGCCAAGCACAAGAGTAAGAAAATGGTCCATAAAAGATAGACAAGGACTAGGTAATAAGGGGTTGAGTATGTCATGGTCAAGACTCTTGAGTACTATGCTGACTGGAGAGCTCAAAATCCCGGCGTTTAATGCCACTCCTGTTTAGAATGAGGAAAGTGAGGCTGAAAGACATTAACTGGCCTGTTCCAACATCACACTAGGAAGATGCTCCCAATGGTGTATGATTTCATATGTGGGAGCTCAAGGAAAACTGGAAGGGCTCCCAAAGGAAAGACAGGACTGAATGGGTGTAGAAAACAGCACGGACATCCCAGGAGACTGGAATTAGGGTAATGAAATGATAGCTCAGAAAATGTCCAAGGGAAGTCCAGGACCCCATGAGCAAATCCCTCTCACTGGAGTTAACTACGTCCATACATAGTATCTGGGCACAGGCACTGCCACCCAACTGCTATCCCAGGGAGTGACCTGGATATGGTGGGTGACAGGGAATAGTGAATAGCAATTAATAATAATAATTAATAATAATAATTAATAATACTGAATGATCATAACGTGATATGATATGATCAAAGAAATGAGAAGAGTCACTTTGGAATGCGTAGTAGAAGGACTCACATACAAAGAATTGAGGACAGAAGAAGTAAATCATTTGCAAAGTGGTCATGGTTCTACCAGGAATGTAAGATTTGCCCATATGAGCCATGCCTGAAATTTCGACTCACAAAATGTTAACGTAAAATAAAATGAATGTTGTTTTGAGACATAATTTGTAGGGATAGTTGTCATGTGCCAACAGATAACTGGGGGGGAAGGTCTACATGTGTCAAATCATTAAATAAAATAAATATGCAGAGAGGACCACTAGTGTGGAGACAAAAGGAAATGATGGGGACTGTGGCAAAATCAGGGAGCTGCACCTTATTTTTGCCCTATGACAATCTGAGTCTTATATTACTGTATCTCCTGATTTTTCAAGATGTCAATCTTTATTTTTTTTGTTTTTTGTTTTATTATAATATATTCATACATGCAAACAATAAAACAGTATAATTTGATCAATTTCATTCCCCAGCACTTCCCCTTTCTCTCCCTCCATTTCCCTGACCCCCTTCTTCTGTTCTACTGGTCTCCCCTCTGTTTTTTTAATTTATTCTAATTAGTTATGCACCACAATAGAATGCATTTTGACACATTGTACACAAATGGAGCACAACTTCTCATTCCTCTGGCTATATATGGTGCAGAGCCACACCAGTAGTGTAATCATATATGTATATAGGGTAATTATGTTTGTCTCATTCTACCATCCTTCCCATCCCCACAGACCCTTCCTCCCCTTGCTCTCCTCTACACAATCCAAAGTTCCTTCATTCTTCCCTAACCTCCCCACTACTATGGATCAGCATCTGCTTATCAGAGAAAACATTCAACCTTTGGTTTTGGGAGATTGGCTTATTTCACTTAGCATGATGTTCTCTAGTTCCATCCATTTACCTGCAAATGCCATAATTTCATTTTTCTTTAAGGCTGAGTAGTATTCCATTGTGTATATGTACCACATTTTCTTTATTCTTTCATCTGGTGAAGGGCTTCTAGGTTGGTTCCATAGGTTAGCTATTTTGAATTGAGCTGCTATAAACATTGATATGGCTGCATCACTGTAGTATGCTGATTTTAAGGCCTTTAGGTATAAAGTGAGGAGTGGCATAGCTGGGTCAAATAATGCTTCCATTCCAAGATTTTTGAGGAATCTCCATACTGATTCCCCAAGTGGTAGCACCAATTTGCAGTCCCACCAGCAATGTATGAGTGTACCTTTTCCCCCACATCCTCACCAACACTTATTGTTTGTATTCTTGATAATTGCTATTCTGACTGGCATGAGATGAAATCTTAGAGTAGTTTCGATTTGCAGTTCTCTAATTGCTAGAGATTATGAACATTTTTCCATAAGTTTGTTGATTGATTGTATTTCTTCTTCTGTGAATTGTCTGTTCAGTTCCTTAGCCCATATCAATCTTTATTTTTATGTGGAATCTTTGGATGTTTAAATGTTTGCACAATTTTTTAAAAATGACTAGATGGGCAAAATACATGCATTTGGCATGCAGCCTTTGACACTGAGCCCATCTCTTGGTTAGACAGATAAAGAACTTCTTGATGTACCCTTTTTCTCTGTTTTTCCCCTCCAGTTAGCCTGAGTGTCATGATGGGACCAGGATTAGAGTCCACTTCTGATTTCAGGCACAGGTCCTTTCTCTGCAATATTTCCCAGCAAATTCTTGAAATATAGGATCACATACTTTATATCTCTTCCAGTCCACCTATGTCTAACCGAGAGTTGGATTTTTGATGTGTGCTCTGCAGGCATTCATGGAAGGGTTAAAGGGCACCTAAATTTGCAGTAAACAAGAAAGTCCTGCTTCCCCATTGAGAGTATTTGAAACTGAAGCCAAGAATCTAAGTGGCATGTAGAATGATTGGAACTGATGGCTGGATCAAATTGGGGAGCCTGCTGTCTAATCTCTGGAAAGGATTGGCTCCAGTGGGAACCCAGACACAACACCAAAAGCAATATTAGAATGCCCTTGAATATTAAGAGGTTCCAGCTCTCAGAGGCTTCATTCTGCAAACCTTGCCTATGAAAGCAAAACATGGGAAAGCGCTGCTCTTAGTTCAGACCTTGGTTTGTACATTTTCATTTCCTGTGGGAAACTTCCCCTGAAATAATTGCCCCCCCATGCACCTATGCACATGCACCCTGCTGCTCTGTGCTCCAGCTGCACTCTAGCCCTCTCTGTCTGAAGCACGGTGGCCCTCTCTACACCCTGTCTTCCTCCAGTTAGCCTGACTGCACCCTGTGGTGTCAGTGGGGTTTGCTCAGTGGTGCCCAGTTGGTGACTGGGAACCTGAAGGGTCCAAGTCATGCCTGGTATTTGAGGGGGTTATTACAAGGTTGGGCTCAGCTGAGCCCCTTGATATAATCTCAGGACTTTCCCAGGTGGTCTCTTCAGTGGGGCATTTGCATATGTTACAGGTTGACCCATGGGTCCAAGAGAACAAGGCTTTAGCTGACAGCTCTTCTTAGGACTAGACCCAGAATTGGCAAAGCGTTGCTTCTGACACACTCTACTGATCACAGCAGCCTAGACCAGCCTAAGTTCAACAGGAGAAGTAGAGCCATGTTTTATTGGGATAATGCCAAAACATTTTCTGAGATCTTCAACCTGCTGCGACATACGCATTTACATCTACACTATGTCATACATGATCAGCAGAGTGACAAGCAGAAGGGCAACAGTGCCAGATCACTGTGGTCATGGACTGGAGGGGTGTGAAACCCAAACCAGGAAGGGCAATTACAGACACTTTGAATGCTATGGACAAGAGATGATGGCAGTGCTAATGAAGAGTAAGAGTCGAATGTGACAGGAAGGGACAGAATCAACAGAGCAGGGAGACCAGAGATGGGGAGGAATCAAGGGTGGCTCCCAAGTGAGGGGACTTGGGGACCACTGGTGGAAGGGTCAAGGAAGGGCAGAGCCACTCATCAACAGCTGAGTGTGTGTCACCCCTGTAGCTGGGACACTGGGCTCAGCCTGCAGGCCTTTCCTGAAACACAGCCCCAAGCAGTGACTTCTGGCAGAAAAGAAAAATATATATATGTGTTCCGTTTTGGTCAGCATTAATGAAATGGAGCTGAAATACCAGCACTTGGGATGCATTTCAGTTCTGCTTGAAATCAAATTCTCTCTTCTTTCCTTTCTGTTTGCTTAGTAAAAGAAGTGAGTGGGAGAAAAAGGATCTGTTTTCCAATTCCACCTCTTGGCGTCCATTCACACTGGGGGATGTGTGCTTTGCAGCCCCGGAGGGGTAGTTAGGGCTCATATTTTAATGCTCATAAAGCTCGTTGAGGATGAAAATTGGTGTGTTATGTGGTGATTATTATTCTGCTATGATTGGAACTTCATTTTCATTGCTGAGCTCTAAGGGAATTAGCTGCGCCACCTTCATTAACTTTACAGGCAGTGCGGGGCCAATTCTTCTCTCTGGCATTCTTTACACATCCACCTGTACGGATGGAAGCTGAGGAGCATAACGTGATAGCAGGAAGATGGCAGGAAGGGTGGTTAATCTTTCTCCTCTGCCATTGCCCATTTGACTGCTGTTCATAAAGGGTTTGAGAACCAGAAGCAGAAGGTAGAAGGCTACAGAATCTGAGATGGAGTCAGTACTGGGAGAGGGGCTTCAGGTTTAGAAGTCCAGTTTCCAGTGGCTTGAACATACTATTGATGAAAATGGACAGTTCCTGCAGTGTCTTACTTAAACAAACAAACAAACAACAAAACATACCTCGGACCCAAGTTTCTTAGTCTCTAAATCTAGAATGCCTGGGCTCCTGCTGTGATCCAGGCACAGCACTCACTGATAATAAAGAGAGAAACAAAATCAACCGATCTTCAGGGAACTCACACCAGTCTCTCGTTCATTCCATCGAGTGTGTCCACATAGCTGACAGAAACACATCTAGTAAGCACCTTCAAAAGGCAGCACTCTATTAAGCACTGGAGAATTTACCAAAAGAATAAAGAAAATAAAAGGAATGCTGTCTCCTCACAAGGGGAACAAAACTACTTCATTTATTCAGCTATTGATTTCGCCTGCACACATTACATACTTGCAGTCACTAGGCACTAAGATACGAAAATTTCATTTTGGAACCCAGAGCCACTAACTTGAGCAAAGCCAAGCATAAGCTTTGTTAAGACTCGGTTTCCGCATCTGTATGTTGATGGTTTACTCACTCAGGTGCCTTGGGAAACCTTCACACAAACATCCTGTGTGATAATAGTGCAAATCAGCCTTAGTGCCATGAAACCAACTGAAGAGTCAGGATCAAGAGCCCAGATGTGAGCATCCCGCCTCCAGGTACCAGGAGCTATTCCCTGGCTACAGGATGATGATGAAGATGATGATACCAATAGTAAAATCTCCTTGCATGAGTATGCAAAATAATATTTATAGCCAAGGCTTTAAAATCAGAGACCTGAGTTTATACTTGTCTATATGACTTTCTGGCTATCAGGTTTGGATAAATTGATTCATTTCCCTGAACCCTAATTTCATCATAAATATAATGCATATGATAATCAGAATCATGTCACAGGGCTGTTTGCAAAGATTAAAGTATATAACTGCATGAATTTTTCTTATGGCTATGTGCCCACATGGTGTGAAATTAGTGGCTACTCATATTGTGATTACACCAATATGGATCTATTGATTACACTTCTCACAAGTTAGAAAAACATGGTTTGAAAATCAAAACTGGAAAGAGCACATAAATGAGTATGCTTTATCCAATCTAAAAATGCACTACATGTGAGTATATCACAGATATGAAATTAAAATAGGTCTCTATAGTGAACATTGCAATGCACTTTGGAAACAGTGTAGAAACAGAATAAAGACTTGGTCCAGTGCAAAACGCAGCAGCAGCACAGAACCCCACTTCTACACCCGGACCCCTGACTGCAGAGCTAAAAGGAGGCTCCTTGCTCATGCACTACAAATTAAGAACAGCCTCACGAGGCAATGCCTACAACACCTCCTGATTTTGAAGACATTGCTGATTAGGAAGAGGGAGGAGAAGCTCTGCGTCTTGCATCCTGCCATTAAGACATGAGGAGGAGGGAGTTCCTTTAATCACTCAAGTTCTGCTGCATTTTTACTAAAGCAACAAAATCCTGCAGTAGCCTGGAGTCTGGACTTCTTCCTTGGTGCTTGTCTTCTGTGACAGAAGACACGGCAGGTTGATTTTTCTGTATTGCTGGTAGCTGTTTGCCAGCCATTCTGGCAGAATAAAGGCTTTCTCAATCCACCATGTTCATAGTGGACAATTATTTATCCTGGAGGACAGAGAGTGAAATTTTTCACTTTTGATTCCAAATAAAATGTCTTAAAATCTAAGACAAAGGAATAGGCTTGAAACCAAGTCTGTAAGATGACCACAGGAGGCTAAAATACAGGCAGTAGTCTTATATGTTCAAAAATACTTAATATTTTCTTCACTTTTAAGCTGGCCATACAATTTTTTTTCTGGGGTGGGGTACTGGGGATTGAACTCAGGGACACTCGACCACTGAGCCACATCCCCAACCCTATTTTGTATGTTTTTTAGAGACAAGGTCTCACTGAGTCACTTAGCACCTTGCTTTTGCTGAAGCTGGCTTTGAACTCGTGAGCCTCCTGCCTCAGCCTTCCAAGTCAGTGGGATTACAGTGGACCTACAATTCCATACTTCCTTTAAAATAGCACATGTTACCCTTCTGGCTCCATGCATCCAAACAACCACGCAGCACCACTGAGGAAAGCAAGGCCCCAACTTACTTCTCCTTTTGCAAGTGATCTGGTTTTTCTTTTTAATAGTGTCTGAAATTTTTCCCTGTGATCTTCCAAAATTTTACCTTTTTGTGACAAAATGTGTTTTCTTCAACTGAAGAAAATTAAAGGTGACTCACAAGGTCAGAGAGCAAGCAAGTGGCAGGTGGGACAAGCAGTGAGTGTTTCTAAGTGTGATTCACTTTCCTACATCAAAGGTTGGTACACTTTTCTAGAAGGGACCACAGAGTAAATATTTTAGTATTTTAGGTGACTTAAGGTCCCTGACACAATTGCTAAGTTCTATGGTTGAAGTGCAAAAGCCAGTTGTTTCCAAAAAGCATTACATATGGACACTGAAGTTTGAATGTCAAATAATTCTCATGTGTCTCAAAAATATAATTTTTGTTTATTTTTTAAATTCATTTAGCATGTAAAAGTCTCTGTCAGCTTGCAGGTCTTGTGAAAACAGTGAACCAGACTTGGCCCCTGGGCCACTGTACCCTGGGTCCATCTGACTATGGAAGGATGGGAAGGCACCTTGAGCAACGGACACAACATGCTTGGAAAAATGTCCTGGAGGAAACTCTAGGCCACAGGTGAATCATCCTGGTTGGGAAAATTAGCGGTAGGAAGCAAATAAGAAATCCAAATGTCATGGTAACAATCATAGCTGAGTAGGAAAACTACAGTCAATTCCAAAGTCTCTGGAGGGGAAAAAAAATCCCTGCTGCTTATTATTAAGAAAAGCAAATTTCCAATATCAAATGTTTGGAGAGCTATCCAAAATGCTTAAGCTTTCATGTCTAGATCCAAGGTTGAAGAATACTGTCTATACTGAATTTATAAAGGAAAAAAAATTATCTTCAGATAGGAAGAATATTATCTTTGCAGCAGAAGGAAGCAAAGTGTAATTGGAAGTGGTATTCTTAGTTTCGCTGAACTCTTCTCTCTCTGCCAGAAGGACATGGGGCTGAGACCTCCCACTCTTTGCGAGGTCAGCAATGCGGTGCTGTAGGTAAGAGGAACATTTCCTTTGATAGTCAAATGGATGGCAGCATGCATCCTGAAATAAGTTTTAGCACACGTATTTTTATCTCAACCCTTCTTGTTCTCCAAGGTGTTAACTGCTAGAAAGGTTCAATGCAAACACGGTTAGATCTAGAAGCACGAAAGGCCTTCAGGTTGGCGGTGGTCACAGATGGCCCATGGCTAGGACGCAGATCTGAATCCAGACCTGTGTTCCAAGCCCACATTTCTTTTTGATATCAGAAAGGATCATATTAAAATACTGACCACAGCTTCCTTGGTGACAGAGAAGCAGACAAATAAATATATCTTTCTAGCTGCTGCTACTTTTCGGGGAATGAGATATGACTGGAGCAGAATCCTGGAGGTTAAGAAGTGATCCCTTGGTGCCACGCACGTGAAACAGGGGAGAACCATGCTCAATTTCTCTCTGCCCACCATGCTCCATCAGATCCCATGGACTCCAGGTCTGTGAAGACACTCAGCTCACCTTGCCTTGGAAAAGGAAAAGGGTCTTAACCTCCAAGGGCGAGGTGTGCCTTTGGTCAGACTCCAGGTTGTTGATGGGGCCAAGTCCAGCATCCGGCAGGGCCTATGGGCCTGCTAGGTTTGGTTTCTCATTCCTCTGCCATCCAGGAGAAAGGGACAGCAAGATCACATGTGGCTTTCCTCCTGATGCTGAAAGCCAGCAATCTCCTCTTTCTTTCCTTACCTGCCTCTCAGAAGTGGCATGCAGAGGCCTAACCTTCCCACAGCACCTTGGGTCTATCCCTTCCGCTTCCTCCTTCACAGTGTCTAAAGGAGGAGGCACACACCTGTGCCATGTGCCGCCTTTCCTTTGAGGCTGATCTGCCCCTGTGTGATCTTTCCCTCCATGATATGGGCTGGAAGGTGGTAAAATGGAGAAAGTCAGGTTAGGGCTCAACCAGAGGACTGGAGACCCTGTTAGGCTTTGAATACAGATCATGTACTCTGCACAGACTCAATAGAATTCAGGTGAAGTAGAAACTATCACCTCCCCATCTCTTTATTTCCTGTGTACACATCTCCTTCCAAACTGCACAGGGAGAACAAATAAATAATAGATACAAAATAAATACAGGATTCCAGGATCCCTTCAATTTCCCAGGATTCTCCACACAATAATGTTAATATAATATTTAACATTATCAAACATTCTAAGAAGATGTTGAGAGTGAAAGTCCATTAGACTAAAAGGAAATAGTTTTTATAAACAATAACGGTGTATAATTTTTAAAATGTGTTTCCACTTCTTTGAGCATGTTCCTTGGGTATAATCTAATCCAAAATTCATTTCTAACTTATCCACCAAAGAAAAATCTCTGGAATGTGGTTCATGAAATTTGAGTGTTGAAGTGATATTCATAAATGTTTTAAAGTTTTTCTTGATTTTTTTTAAATTTGTAAACTTGAATTAAAAAGCTTGCCCATCAAACTTACAAATTATTATGGGGATATAACACAAGAAGATGTTAGAAAATGTTTGGAAAAGTGAGAAAGGATACAAACTAGAGAACATTTAAAACAATAAAAACGTTGTACTATATAATGCAATATGTCTACTAAATAAGAACGGCAGTATAAAAGGAAATATAGAAAGCTAATTCTATTTCCTCAAATAGGAGAATTTCTAACTCCTTATTAACTCTCTCTGCAGTCCCAGCATTGAACTTTTCAAGTCTAATTTATTTTTGCATTCAGGGAGTTGTTAAATTATTTGGAACAGGGCTCTTTAAACATAAACTCAGCATCAATGGCTCCAAATTGTTTTATTCTTGTCTTGATAAACCATTTTTTTCCCTCCAAAGCAGGGGAGATTGAGAAGTGATCAAATATAGAAAAAGAAATTACAGACCTTAAAACGGCTGCTAACATGCAGAGGGTACCAGCTGCTGCGGGGAAATATATTTCTCTGAAAGTCAGG